>JAQGCD010000404.1:0-10176 GCA_034698965.1 Zygoribatula sp. | reverse complement strand
TCTTTTAAATGTCAATTATTATTAAATAAAATTATCATTAATGGTTAAAAATTATGTGTCATTTGAACAACCGTTCAAAAGTTTTATTGTCCTGGATCTGGATCTGAACGTCAGACTGACATACGTCAGGGCCCGGACTGACGTCAGGCATTGCCGGCACTCTCAACACAGCTTTGCCTCTGTTTGTAAACATTAGTTTTTGTAAACATTACAACTGCTTTGTGGCCGATGACAATACAATGGCCAACAACGAAGAAGTTTTGCAGCAATCGCTTAGACATTACGAGGAAGAGGTTTGTCATACACTTAATTTTATACATATTTATTTTGAATTTCTTATATTAGTTATCAGTGGTTTTGTCTGCTCTTGATTGCGACCCCAATAGCCAAGATTTGATTGAATTGAAGACTAAACTAATCGAAATAATCGCTTTAACCGAAGGTATCAAATTATATAATAATTTTGAAATGTTTTCAATAATATTCTTTTTCAGTTGATTTAATTGGTGTCAAAAAAGCAAATCTCTTATTGCAGTTAGAGACAAATGAAGAACCGATGGCTTCAACTTCTTCATCGGCAACACATTCCGATTGTAACGACAATCGAAAGACAATTTCCCGATTAGTCGATACATTGGAAGAATTGAATGGCAATGAATGTCGAGTTGCGTTCACTCAACAGAACGGATCCGTCGGTTATCACAACGGAATCGTAATGACATCCGAAGTGATAGATGCCATTGAACACAATACAACAATTGACTTAAGTTGTATCAAAATTAAAGTGTTTTTCACACACCCGATGAACAACTCAATGCTTCCTTGTCCTCACTATATGTCATCTAAGTGTCGTTATTCATCTGATAAGTGCAAGTATTCCCACGGATATGAAGTATCACTCGAAGATATAAAGCCATTTGAACCGAAAGACTATTCAAGACTGAGCCGCGATTCAGTGTGTTTGGCCAAGAATGAGTCCGACGGACTCTGGCATAAGTCAATCGTCGATGACATTCGTGAACAACAAATAGTTGTCAAATATTGTGATTCAGATTTTGTCGATAGTTTGGACATCGAAGACATTTTACCCCTTAATGATAGTGATAATTCTATTGATGAGAACAATTGTGATAAGAATGTGGCACTTAATGATGATTCGGATGAATTTTCAATAATTAATTGGAACAACAGTTCGTTCGACCCAATGGCCAAATGGGAGGCTCACACCAAAGGAATTGGGTCTAAATTGATGACCAAAATGGGTTATGTTATGGGACAGGGATTAGGAAAGAATGGCGAAGGAATCACGAAACCAATCGATGTCTTTGTTTTTCCTAACGGAAAATCATTGGATGCTTGTCTTGAATTTAAAGAAAAGTATTTAACCAATGATGAGTTAAGGCAAAAGATCAGAAACAAAGAGAAGAAAATAGAAGAACGAATCGCCGATCGATATAATAAATTTGAGGTCAAAGACAATGTCTTCGATTTCATTAATTCAAAAATTCTATCAAAAAATGACTCAAAATTAGAAATAGAAACCAAAGACAAACGAATAAATGTTTCGCAACTGAAGGCATCCAATACTAAATCTCTTAATATATCATCCGTTAAAATATCGGAAGATATAAGAAGAGCTGAGTTTGATTTGAAACGTTTGAGCGACTCTCTTGTGAGGAACAAAAGCAAAGACAAAGCTCTGACCAGTCATCTGTTGGACAAGATTGAAAGACAGAAACAATTGATTTCCAGTCTTAAAAACAAAGAATTGATGATTCAAAGGGAACAGAAATCGAGGTCTGATAAACAAAAACTGGTTGTTTTCTAATTATAATATAATTTTAATTAATTTTATTGGAATTATTCAAATTCAACACAAAAAGAATAAAAAACAAAGTAAAACAATCATTAATTTTAATATTCGTTAATTATTAGTTTCAGAATTGTAATTAATTCGAGATTTGATTACAATTTAATCGATTTTCTATAAGTTTTATGTTCGATAATATCTAATGTACATTATGTACAAATGAAATCGATTATCGATAGATTCGAGTTTAAGTTTCGAAGATATTTAACACTGATTCCAATGTATTACCAAAAATTGAAAAATTAGAAAATCGTTTCATTTATAGTTTTTCTTCCAATGCCTCGTATTCTTCGTTCTTATCAGAAAAGTTATTCTTATCGTTGGGGTATATGTCGTTGCAATTAATATCATCGAAATCGTCCAAATTCTGGTCAATAATTCTTCCGAATGTCTGCATCTGTTGTTTGGCTTCTTCAGCATCGAAGCAGAGACTCAAACCCATTGCTTGGAGTTTGTCGTTATATGTTCTGTCGAAAAGACTACTCTGTTCTTCATTGAAGTGGTTCTTCCAATCACCGATAATGCCCTTTCGCATGAACTTAGTCTCACTCATGTCGAAGAGGTCTTTGATGGGAAGGTTCTCGCGGTTCACCATATTGTTTGACTTCATTTCGTCAAAAGAACAGTGTTTTGCTATTCTTTGGATTACTTCTTCGGAGAGACTGCGGCCGACAAAGTCCGCCATTATTTTAATCATTTTCGGCAAATCCTTTGAGAAAAAATATTATTGTTTTCGTTAATTGCGATGAAATTTGTTTTCATAAAGTATTTAATTAATTATTAATTTGTTTGTATTCTGTGTCAAATCTATTGTCGAAATTCATTTATGATATTACTTTCCACTTTCATATCATTGCTGAAGAACCAAATTATAATTATCTGACCATAAATTTCATATTTGATAAAAGTGAGTCTTAAATTAGTTTATTGCTGTTGTATCTCATGGCTAGACTCCCGGACTCGTGAGAAGGCTTTCAGAATAATTATCTATGTGGTTGGGTCTCTATTTGCCTAGTGGTGGATGTATTGAAACCCTCACTCTAAAATAATTTGCGGAAATTCAGATTTTATATGCTAACCTTCAAAAATTAATCCGACACATATTTTTTATTTTCAAAACTCTCTGCGTATTTTAGGGACTAAACAAGTGCTGAAAAGGTTTGTTTTTAAGGACATTCCCTTTCTTCGGCTCACTGTTAGTCATTTCCCATTTTCTGTCACTTTTCATTGCTTTTGAACTTTGTCCTGAATTGCGACTCGATGTTCGAGGAAATTGAGTTTTAGTGCATTTATGTTTTAGAATCTAAGATAACACTAATTGGGTAATTTTCTGCTCTGAAGAATGAATAGAATAATATATTCTTTGCTTCGAGAGTCACTATTACTCACATGCATTGTATATTTAATTGTAATACAATGTATTGAGTCCATATAATCTACTTATATCTAAATACATTAGATTATATGGACTGAAATTTGGGTATTGATTCATTGGTAAGATGTCAATTAAATTGGATCACATCTCACAAACAGACACATTGTAATTTTGGCCTAACAAAAATGATCCACATGGAATTAATTGTGTCTGAATTAGGTTATTGTTTTTATTCATTTATTTATTTACTGTACCCCCAAATGGTTTTTATAATAATTTGATGAATTCTTATCAATGATTATCACCATTATGTTGACAAGCAATGAACAAAGAATTTTGACTATAGGCCAGCATTCACTACCTCTCCCCCCTGTGCGAGAAATAGCCAAGGAAATTCAAATACTCCAGTCCCTAGTCATGACTTACAGTCTTGAGTTCTTCATAGGCCACGAACAGAATCCTGTTGTGGAACTGTTGAGCCAACTGCCAGTAGCCATCGACATGGCTGAGCCAATCGCCGTGAACCAGATGACCCTTAGCGAACAATTGCACGTAGTTATCCCAACTGCCCTTATAGTTGCCGAGGTATGTGCTCATTCGGTGGTGATGGAAGTACGAGACCGCGTTGTCTTTCGGGTTTCGAACCACATATATAATCTGTTTTGAGTCAAAAAAAACTTTTGACATAATTCACCAATTAATTGCGATTAGTGTTCAAAGAATTTTCATTTAGAATTATGATCATATTTTAAGATACATAATTAAATTTAAAAAAAAATTAACAAGAGCTAATAAAATTGATATATCACTCGCTTGGCTGTTGTGTAAGTTAACCTGCAGATAATTCGAAGGATTGTCGAGTGATGACAATAGAAACAAATATTCCATTTAGCGGAAATTCAATTAGATCATAACGGCTTGATTGATAAGTTAGTGGCGGTTTGCCAGGTTTGCATCTTTGTTGCGATTGTCACTCAATTTTTATAATGACATAACCAAATGAAAATATGAGTAAAAACGTTGAATAATACAAATATGAATTGAAAATTTAAGTTTTTTGATGCAAAATACAATTTCAAATTATTAACTACAAATAGATTCTGACCAATCCTCTCAATTTCTATTAGTCTTGTTCTAATACATAAAAATTAATACCTGAATTAATTTCTAATTTTAAGCAAAATAAATTAGTCAATTGAAATGAGTGAATGTTAGACACTTTGACATTCTTTTAGTGATGAAATACAATTTCCTGATTTGTGATGAATATTTGTTGAGGAAATAGGCATGAACAATTCTCATTAGTCACCGCAATTATAATAATTGTAAAAAGTAATATTTCTAAAAAGTTTACGATTTGGAGTAAATGTTTTTGGCAATAAATTTTATAAGGCGATAAAAGTTTAATCACGTAAAATTCACAGGAGACTCTTCCATTGAGCCAATTAAAAATTGTATGAGAATAATCTTGCAATATTTATCAGTAAAAATCTAATGAATAATTCCGAACAAACCTTGCATTTTGTTTGTCTCAATTGATATGGAATATGTGAGGCTGGAAGATGAGTGGCCAGAAGTCGCGGTGATTTGAGCCTCTTGAGCCATCTGGAGTGACCGACCGGTGGACCAACTTCGAAATGGACGACACGTGCGGCCAACAACTTGTCCTTCACTTTGTCTATGTTGCCGTCGTTATAAATAAGCGAAACGATCTCTTCAGTCCAAGTGGTGCCTGACTTGGGATAAGTGCAGAGCCACAAGTCGTCTGGTCTGACCTCAAAATTCTCCAATTTCTTCAGGAATTTCGGATAAACGAGGTATCCTTGAAGAAGAAGATTCTTGTAGAGCAGTGCTCGCGGTATCGAACGCACATATTCTGCTCTTTGAGGGTCATTGTCGAGATCAGTCTCATTCTTGGCCCGAATCACAATACTGTTATTCGACAACTTTTCGTTCAGAAGTAATTTTCCGATTGGGTTTGAATATAAAAACTTCAATGAAAACATTTCACTTTTTTCTGATTTCATTATTCAATATTTGTTGAGTTCATAGAAATATAGAACAAAACTGTCGTTAATTCAAATTCAAATTTAATTCAATGTGAGAGCGAGTGATATAATAGTGAGTTAGAGATGAATTAAGCACAGAATCAGCACAGAGTGAGCTCAGGTAAGGCTCGACTTCGAACTCATTGTCATATAAGAGCGGTGTTCGGAGTCGAGTCGAGTCATTGGGAACGCTTTGACGCCACTCTCGGCTGCGTTTCCACTATTGGACTACAGTTTGGCCAATAGTCGGCGAATTGAGTGCAAATGAGTCGGTATTACGTTATTCGTAATATAAGTTATGTTTCAATTCAGTGATATAGAGATTGTGATTGACTCGCTTTTAATGAGCCAATAAATCAGATTAAATAATCTAAATTACATGCAATAAAAGGCATGCAAGGCAATGCTGGTTCCCTTATGCCATATACAGTACAGTGCATCTCAAAAAGGCTGTCAATTACAGTCACTATACACATACATGCAGAACACCTGACACATCACTTTGTCTGTCATCGCCCCAAACTCATCAATTCCTTCATGGAATCCATGTATTCTATGCTCTCTTATGCTCTCAAGTATTGCATATAATTCTTTGCTCCAACAAAATCGATACAACTATTGAAGAGTTCTCTAAACTTTTGGCCAACGCTTCGTATGCAAAGTCAATGATCCGAAGAATGGACTTAGGATGACAAACGCGAGCACTCGATGAAAAATTATCGGCTCATTAATTATTGATATGTTAGCAAACATTGCTTTTATTGCTATGAGATGTAGTTCAACCCTAAATTTGCTCCAATTAGTGTTTAATTAATGTTTGGCAATCAATCTAAATAATAATGTTATCTTAGAGATTTCTTTCTAAATAATGACATTTCAAGCACTTTAAAATAAATGAATATACTTCTGGTAAAGGGCTCGTAAGGACAAAGAATATTTAAAAACAAGACTTTCAAACAACCTTTCTTGTCTATTATTTTTAACAAGGCTAGTGTGACCAACTTGTGTCTCCTATAAATATTTAAATATTCGACAAAATAGTTTTCCCTGTAATGTCCTTCAAAAATATCTCAAAATATATTCATTATTTCCTCGTTCCGATTGCCCTCAAAGTCACTTATCTATCCTAAATTCTTTCATTTTAGCGACGGAAAGAAGAGAAATGAAATATTAATTCGAATTTTCCTGAAATGTTTGTCTTTTGATAAATATTAGGCATCGGTTGATAAGTGTCTTAGCGACCAAATAATATCAAATTCAGGTCTGTCGACCAAAATTATTGAAAGTCATTGCGAGACAACTAACAGATGCCTTTTGTTAAATACTTTAAGCCTATGTTTTGTTCGAGTATCAAATAATGGTCACAAAACTTTTATGATTTCAATCATATCTCGAGTAAAATTAGATAGGATTTAATAAAATATACGCAAAATACTTACTTTTACACCAATTCGAATGTTTTGGCGAAGTAACCACTTGTCGGGTGATTAGTGAAATGCAAATATGGTTTTGAATAAATTCTATTGAAATATCGAATTATGTATTTTTAATAACACTTTATTGGTTGTGAACTTGTTTTGAAGCAAATTCTCGATCGCGTCAGAGGAATAGCGCCACTCATGTCATACACAGTTTAACTATTGACTAATATTTTATTATGAATCACAAATTCATAATAAATTCATCAACAAATTTAATTTAATTAAAACCCGTTTTCAAGATTAATTTCTAAACAGTGGTCAATTAATTAATTAATTACAGATCGGCATATAAATTGCTGATTTTTAATTTTAGAATATAAATTTAATAACAATGAAACCTTTCCAATGATTATATCATCATATCAAATAATAGATATTTTATCAAAATTATGACTACATGAATATTATGTGCCAGGATATGCTTCAATTTGTTTAAATATTCAAGATTTGACATCAAAATAACAATTGTCTTTGTGATACAAAAGTTTTGCTAGAACAGATCCACGGCATGCCGAGGGCATATAGTAGAGGGTACATTGTAAAGTATGCTAGCCTGTTGTCGATTATTATTTTTAAAAAGCTGCAAAACCTTGACATTAGTAGATAATGACAGACTGACAATGTGACAAACTAACAAATCAACAATGAACATGTGATAATTATCAGCTAATTTGCTTGAAAGCTTCTTATTAGTCATTTATACTGTTATGTTCACTCAATGAATAACTAGAGATTTGGTAAAATTCTGTTCTCATAAGTTATAAAATTTTGAGAACTATAAAATATTAAACCTTTTTTGCATCGATAAAAGTAAAAATCTATCAGAATTTTGATCTAAAAAAATTGGTTTCATTCGTGACCATCAATCATAAAGTCACTACAATGACACCAAAAGACAACAACCCTTTGATATTGAATAAGAAACTTCAGAGATGTTGACGCGGGTTACGCCCAAAATAATTGCAATTACAATTCTGTCTATTATTAATATACCACCTCGTGATACACCTTTGGTACACCTTTAGTGCACCTTTGTGCTTTGAAGTCGCACTGTTCTATAAATATTGATCGCCTGACTCCGTATCTGTCTCTTGACTGGATTGTCGAAGTTGTACAGATGTACAAGGCATACAAGATGCTAAAACATGCCTCGAAGAGCCATTTGTGATATTAAAGTAATATCAATTTTTCCATTAGGGGAACACTGGGGCCACACCTTTATTCGAATCGATTTCTCAGATATTCCATATAAGATTACTTATGTTATCATACATTCAGTACTTTCAGTATTAAATGTTAGAATTTCTTTGATATGATGTAATCGATTACTAATTCAATTAATTGAAGCGTTTTTCGTCGAACACTATTGAAAACCTAATGGCAAATACAGAATCCGGCAAAGAATGGCGCAAATAAGTCGATAATCCCAGGTTGAGCTCTGTTGATAACACTGTTCCTCATATCCTCAACAGAATAACAGAATTCTGTGGCTGATAATGACTTGTCATAACAACAACAGCTAAGGATTAGATCGACAACTTATTGCGATAACTCTTATGGCGTGCCATCAGTTAATAAATTGTTGGGTCGGCCCAAAACATGTTTTTGTTAGATTCAAATCAAATTTTTCTTTAGATTGTATATACAATGTAGATGAAAACATAATTCCTGGGGTCATTAAAGGACAATAAAAAAGGCAATAATTGTTAATATATTTGACGCAATTTTCACGACAGACCTTCGTTCACAGCATTATTGACATTTCCACTCGAGTCGAACTCTGTCTGACGTAAAATATTACATTGAGATAGTTCATTATAAAAGCAAAAATGAATATGAATTTTTAGATAATGGTCAGTTAAAAGTTAGCCAAGAATATTGTATGCTAAAATTGGACCCATAAGGAAATTGTCGAAATTTTCAATTTAAGAACAATTCTGCTCTTCATAAGAATTCGAGATATTTTTTTAGTCAGTATTGAATAATCATAATTAGACATAATTCAGTCATAAAACTTTTAATTTATTTTGCAATCTATCGATAATAATTCTAATATAAAAATCCCTGAATTTTTTGGGAAGTTTTTCAATATGTTTCAAAGCTTTATCTAAATTATTGAAAGCATCAATCGCTGGATTCAAATCTTTATTGCCGTAAATATCTGTCCTATTGTAGAGGTTTTGGTCAGAGATTTGTCTGTCTTTCCAGAAGAAGTTCATTCCAATACTGAACTCAAGAGCTTTTGTATTGTGAAACCAAAGCGAAGGAATGAAAAGCGAATGACTTTCTTCGAGGACACACTCATAGCGAACTGCTTTGGCCAGAAGAGGGTATTTGTCGAATAGAAGATCTGAAGACTCGTCCAAATCAATTATCTTAGACTTGTCTGACTCTAAATAAAGATACAAACAATCTTCGGGAGGAAAGAGAATCACTCTTTTACGGCCTTTCAACTGAACCAAAATGTTGTCCATAATGTCGTAATGAGTCCAAAGAACCAATTCTGGTGACGATATTCGCAAAATACTTGAAAATAATAGATTGTGATCGCAATCGGAACAATGGCTTTGAGGACAGAGAGACAAAAACGCTGGCATTTCTATGTCTTGACCGATAGCCGGGAAGTGTGTCTTAATATTGGCAATGTCTTTGGCCCGACGGTCGCGACCCAAAGATCGCAAGTAATAGTAATGTCGGCTATCGTTTAGGCATTTGTCCATAAACTCATTGAAAGGCATTAATTTATAACAAAAGTTTTTGCTAATGAAATCTAATTTCGGTTCTTCAGAGACGTGAACCGAAACGTTTATGTCCGATAGCTTATTGCTCAGATATTTGGCTGACCATCTGGTCATACAATCCCCAAAATGGGCGTCTCTCATGATGAATGGTTTGTCCTGAAAAAGGGTAGCAATGTCAATTTGATGAAGATTTAAAAATTAACTCACTTTGGCTATCAATTGCTTGAATTGGTTTTCATTTAAATTATCATAGACATCGACTGTCTTGGTCATGGCTTAACCGAAATTGATTACTTTATTTGGGGCTGTGTTCCGAAACTTGTAAAAATTCAAAATCAGCAATGCAAACTTATTTATAAATTAAATCATATGATAGTAACTTTGACAACAAACACACGTTGTTTATCAACGGTCGAGACGCTATCTATTTCTAAAGATATGAATTAAATTCTTGAACCAGATTCTGCAAAGAATCTGGTTACTTTTTATTGTTAAATTAAAGTTAAATTGCGATCAAGATACAAATGCTAACAAACATGTGCTTGAATAACCTGAGCATAAGGAAATGCATATGAGTTTCACATTCAGTGTGTAGTTTAAAGGTGCTTGTTCAATCTATTCATTCAGTTGACCATTTGTAACTCAATTGAGATTTAGATTT
>JAQGCD010000403.1:0-10177 GCA_034698965.1 Zygoribatula sp. | reverse complement strand
GAGATGGAAAGGGAAACCGAGAGAGAGAACTGAATGAGTGATTGTGGAAAACAATAATTCATTTTTGCAATAATACTATTTTAGTGCAACTATTTCTGGCAAAGAGTGTATAATAATATCGTAGCAAAAAAAACTATTCATCAATATATTGGATATCAAACTATAAGATCGATATTTATATCACATTATTAGCGGATCAGTTAGTCTTCGCACAGGATTTTCCGGTATTGCTTACCAAAGAATTATATGATTTATATTCGGTATAAAGGCTTTTGCGGCCCAACACTGGTTGGGCTCAGACTCGACGCCAAATCTGTTGGAGAACTCGTCCATCAAAACAGATTTGACAAAATCGGATGAATTTAAAAGGAAATTTGATTTCTCGCCAAATAAGCTATGGATTCGAGACTAAACTTCAAAAATAAAAAAAAATTTCAATCCATAGTCGGATTGGTTTCTGTGGCCGACACTCAAACCCCTATTATTCGTCAACTGATTGTCAGTCAAACGCGAAACACATTTTCCGAACCAAAGAAAACGTTTGATATTTTTTTTGAATCGGATTTCGTTTGAATTTTGAATATCAATAAAATCGGAATATTTTATTAGAAATTTATTTCTTTTTGTTGAATGAATTCAAAGCTAAAGAATTGTTCAATTTGTTTGATTAACGTCTGACCTCGAAAACTATGGATCCCTATCATAGACCCGAAACACATTACCTGAAACTAATGAACAGAATATAATTTTTTTGTTAATGACTTTCGGGTTAATGGTTAGGACCTAAAAGTCTAAGACGTCTAACCAAAAGATATTAATTTGTTGTCCGATTGCGAGCCATAGATAAGAATCAAACGGAAATTTATTTCACTTGATTTGCATTTAAATATCATTTGAATTTACATAAAAACTAGTTTAAGTTTTAATCAGTCGATTACCGAACGACCAAATACTCAGTTCATTTGAATATAGATTGTATTAATCGTGGCTTAAGATTAATTTCACGGTTGGGTTAACACTAATTACTTAGAGATGTGTTTCGCTTCTCTCGGATTATATAACGATATAAACAATAACTGATTTTTTTTTCACAGACAGACAGAACTAAATGACTACCGATTTATGAATCAAATGTTTGGTTAAGGTTAAGGCAACCGAAAAAAGAGGAAATATTTAATTAACTTTTCAGCGAAATACTCAATAATCGGGCACAAAGTGAGTAATAGTCAGACATTTAAGTCGGAAAAAAGTAAATAAAATTTTTTTAATTCAGACTTTTAATTGTTTACAACAAAAGTCATTGTCATTAGATCTTAAATGTGGTCACAGTTTGTCAAAACATTTTTCTTATGTCTAAAAACTTGAGATTATTTTTTCTTTAGTCTAAATCTAAGCCATTATTAGAGAAATATCGGACAAACTATGGTTAGATTTGTTCTTATATTAGTAATACATTTGAGTGGAATGTATGGACAGATTGTGATTGTTGTGTCGATTGGGACGGAATTGTTAAGCAATGATTCTGTACAACAGTTTAGGCACTTATCGATCGTTTAACGATTGGTTTAAAGAGATTCAGTAAAACCAATGGAACTTTGAGAAGTCCAGATTTTAACATTACGGTGAATGAGGCTCTGCCCTAACACTTTGGACTTCTTAAATATCCACTGACAATAAATGGTGTATCGAAGCTATAGTGTGCTATTGGATTGGCTCTGATAACAGAGAGACATAAACCCTTGAACATAATCTAGGAACACAAAACATAGAAATTTATAATTTTGGTTAACCTTTCTTCAGATTATGAATAACTAAATGTTATTCTTCTTGGTTTGAGATTCGTTATTCCAATTTCTATGTTATGACTTTCTATGTTATCGTTCTCTAGCTTTGGCTTTCTTCACAATGGGTTTCTGTATTGCCAGAGTAAACAGTGCTATAGCGTGCTATAGAGCAGCCAAAATAAGATCTATAGTAAGGTCCATAAGTCATAATACCATCAGTTATTTCATCTGCTGCTCAACACTATGTTACAGTGATATGTCATGTCATGTCAGATGCAACCCTAGTTATCACACAATGTGAAACTGATGCCAAAAAAACAAGCGGTATAATGACTTAAGGTCCTTTGTGTATATAATAAAATTGTAATATTGGCCTAAAAATAATATGCGATCGTTTGTAAAAGTGATTACAAAATATTTGGTGTAAAAACCGATTCACAAAAAAACAATCAAAAAAAAAATACTTCAAAACAGTAATAACATTATCGAAGAGACGGCGAGTGCCGTAAGACTCGTGGCCTGGAATGCAGTGATAGCCGACGCGGTGTACGGCGAGGGCACGCCCTGTCCCACACGGAACTCCCACTATTGGTCAGTTGAGAAAGAGGTAAGCAATTGAGACAATGGACAGACAGCCTAAAACATACCTGAGTGCTCATCTTTCCGTCACCACCGCTGCTGAAGGCCAGTACTCTCAGTTTGTAGACCTTTCCTGGCACGAGATCTGATATAACAGTCTTGAGTTCGCCGCCGTCAAGCCTTTTGATCATTTCCTTGGAGCCGGCAATGGGCTGATCGGCTTCCCAGTAGCGCACTTTGTATCCCTGGATCGGTTCTTCGGCATTGGTCAGTGTGGTGATGCCGCGCCACGTGACCATCACTGAGTGCGAGTCGATGGCAGTGATGTTGACACTGGTCGGCATTCGTTGTGGGGCTGCCTTGAAAGTGCGGGCCAAGAATGGCTCGCTCTCGGGACCACTGCCGGCGTCGTTGTAAGCCATCACCGATATGTAGTACTCAGTGTCGGGCACAAGAGCCACGATCAGACCCCACGGATCCTGACCTCTCCTCAGCAGAGTGAGAGAGTCGAGTTGCGGGTCCTTATTGTTGGGCCAGTATTTAATTCGATGACCAATTAGTTGGCCTCTGATCTTCTCGCGTGTCCACTCGAGCGGAGCCCACGTGACGTTGAGACAGGTAGAGTTGAAGGCAAGCGCATAGACCTGAGTGGGCGCCACCTGAGGCATGCTCTCAGCCGAGTAGATAGGCTCACGAGATTCGGTGATGGCTCGGCCCGGACCCATCGAGTTCATGGCTTGCACTCGCACCTGATAGGGCCGGTAGTAGTTGTCTTCTCCCACGTGCACCGCATACATGTTGGCGTTGCCCAGTGAGGTCAGGTTCTTGGCGATGAACGGGTCGCCCACTCTGTGGTCGGTCGGCCTGTAGTAGATCTGGTACCAGATTTCTGGTGCATTCCAATCCTGAGGCTTCAGCGGAACCCATCTGATGGTCAGAGTTCCTGCTTTTCCACCACCGCCGTACACACTGGCAGGTCCTTTGAACGGAATAGCTTTGTCGGTATTGTATAACGGACTTGGATCGGATGACGGTCCCAATCCAAGGTCGTTAATGGCCGCCACCCGGAACTCGTACGAACTCCAGGGCGAGAGCAGGTCCTTAAGGAATGTCTCTTTGCGTCCGTTCTGTTTATTGGTGTAGTACTGGTTGTTGAAGTCGCTGATGTTGATGATGGGCAGCCATGTCTGGTTGTGATTGGTCCGGCCCTCTATCATATAAGCCCAGATGCGGCGGCCGTTCTCCGAGCCATCCGCCCAATGTATTTTGCCAGAGGTGGCAGTCAGGTCTTCGGCGAGGACAGCGCCCGGTGCGCTCGGAGGACCGGCCACTAGCAGACGAGTGCGGGCATTGTTTTTGCCGACAGACGTCTTCACTTCGCAGACGAAATCTCCGGCTTCGGCCAGAGTTATGTTGTTGACGCGAAGGAAACCGGGATCTGAACCTTGAATTGGACGGTCAGGTCAGTTGGTCAAAGGAATCGGACGAAGAATTACCTTCAGAGAACTGAGGCATCTTGGTGAAGTTGATTCTCAGCCCATTGTGACTCCAGATGTAAGCCACGTCAAGATTGGGGTCAATGAACGCCGAACACGGCATCTCTAGGCTCTCGTTCACCCGACGCTCATACGAAACGGCCGGTGCCTCGTAGATGCGTGGTCGGTTGAAGACCCGTAGATAACCCGTGGACCGGGCAATGCCCAACTCGTTGCGGGCCACGCATGTGTACATACCCTCATCGGAGATCTGGACCGGGTTTATGGACAGGAAGCCATTTCGCAATACGCGGACTCTGCCCACAGCACCTCCAATACGTGAGTCTTAAGACGAAGATGTTAATTATCAAGTGTTAAAGTCAACTAGCTTACTTTCTCGTTGCCATTCGAACTCCGGGAAAGGTATGGCCTCGGGAATGCAGGGAATGGTAACGTTGCCGCCTTCCGAGGCATAGGTCTCGAGCTCGAGCGGGTGTTTCCTGAATGATGGCGCCATTGAGTGTACTTTCAACTGACCACTGGTCAGAGCGCTGCCCAACTGGTTATACGCCTTGCACTGATACATGCTTTGGTCTCTATCGGGGATCAGACCGTCGATCGTCAGTATATTCTGATTGACAATATATCTGTTCCTGTCTTCGGGTGGAAGTGTATTCTCGAGTGAGTTCCTGTCCTTGAGTTCGATGCCATTCTTGAACCACTGATAGTTGACTTCGGGAATACCGAACGCCTCACACGTCCATACTATGGAACGGCTGTACCCTCGCTCGACCACTATGTTGGACAGCTTGATGGTGAAGACAGGTAGAGCTGGTAGAGAGAAGAACAAGATATTTGTTTGGGTTCTTGCTATGTCAGTCACTTACATTGAATGGACAGCATCAGACTCTTTTGGATCACTTCCCGACCACTGGTCACTGTGCACTTGTACTCTCCCTGGTCTTCGACCTGAACTTTGGGCAGAATGAGCACCCGATTGTGATTTGTGGTGTAGTGGTTCTCAGGCAAGCGATCGGTAACTCCGGAGCGGCTCCAGTTGTACGACGGCACCGGATATCCATAAGCCATACACTCGAGGCGCACGTCATCGCCGGCCAGTGGCGCCTCCGGGAATGCTTTCGGGAAGTTGTTAGGGAACATGAGCTTCTGGCCACTGGAGGCCGGATCGACTATCAGCGGGAAGAAGGGACCGGTTCTGCCTGTGCTCGATATCACTGACTGGACATTGCAAGAGTAGTTGGCTCTGTCTATCTTCTCCAATGAGGAGAAGTAGAGATTGCCGTCGTGGGAGACAAACACACGTCTGTCCTCTTCGACGAAGTTGGGAAACGAGTTGCGGGTCCAGTAGTAGTTGACTCGGGGGTGGTGTTGGGGCGGATCGCACGATATCGACTTTCCCCAGTACTCCTTGCCATAGTCGGGCGACCGCTTCTTGGTGAACTCGCCGATGTCTGCAAACAAGAGTTCGGGTCAGTGCCGGCAAGTGGACATTGTTCACTCACATCCGAAACTCAACTGAACCGTTTTGCTTATGATCACTCCGAGCTCATTCTCGGCCGTGCAATGGTATTTGCCACGGTCAGTGTTCTGCTGCGGGTTGTAGATGGTCAGTGTGCCGTCGGTCTGCGTGACCCGATTGTCCCTCAGCGGGTCAATGATCTTGGCCTTCAGCTGATTGTTCACATATTCCTCTTTGTACCACTTGTACAGTGGCGCCGGATAGCCGTCGGCCACACATCTAACGAATACGTAATTCTTTTGACTTCGGCCTGAAATTCAATATAGATTTTAGTGTTCGGGTTGTTGTCGAAGTGGAGGAATACCACTCAAGTCGAAGACAGCGTCGTTGGGCTCCTGTGTGAAGACCGGTCCTCTTCGGACGAGACGCTTGTCGACCACGTCTTCGCCGTAATCTGTGACAGAGGTAATCATTTCAATCAATAGGGAAATGTTTTAGTAGAGGACAAACCTATTTCACGGTCTGTGACCACAGCGTTGATCAGGTCTTCCTTCTTGATCTCGCATATGTACGGCAGCTCTTCATTCTCGTTGACCCGAATCAGACCCCAGCGGTTGGCGTATTGCGAGAAACTATGGTAAGAGTGTGTGTTAAGGTCAGTGGTCAGCACAAGCCGTGTCCTTACTTATAGGCCGCGTGTTTGCCGGCATTGAGTGTCCAATCGAACCGATTGACGCTATTATCATCGGGAAGCCACAGTTCGGTGATCATTGTGAACTCAGATCGGTCTGCGTCCCACTTCCAGATATTGTTGCCGGTGTCGCGTCCACTGGTCAGCCACTTGCGGTGCAGCGGGTCGTTGTGCCGCAGCCAACTGGTGACGAACTGATGCTCTTCGAGTGTGTTCACACTGATCAGGTGGGAGTTGTACAGAAGACAAGTGTCTTCGGCGGCCATCACAGTCTTTCGCGGGTTTCTCGTGAACCGTAAGCACGAACTCCGGAAGTCTTCCCATCCCTTGGGACACGACTGGCATATCACTGCAAGAGTTGGTCATTAAGAGGTGATGAACATTGAGGACATAGGCGGCCGATACTTACCATAACTGGTTGAGCATAAGGCCAACAACAAGAAGCGGACCACTGATGAGGTCATTGTAGGCCGTGTTTTATCGTATGTAGTGGTGGACAGAGCGGTGACCAGTGGTCACTGACGGCTCGTGCGGTCTCGGGTCGGACGGGAGGCTTAGTCGCGAGGCGTTGTCCTCTTTGGCGATGCGGTCCAAGACTATTGTCCTCACATATTGTTGTCTGAAATGAGGACCGAATTGAGTGCAGACGACAATTAATTAATTACACGATTAGTGACTCTAATCGGACACAAATCGGGATCAAAAGTGGTCAACAAAAACAAACAAAACAAACGGTTAAAGACATGAATCAATGTTTTCGTTGAGCATTGCATCAAAACATGACTAACGTTGTGAACACCTGTATTATTACTAATGGTATTAGTTTGCAATGCTTCACGATATTAGACTCGATAAGGTTATGGATAATTATATTGTAAATACTTGCAAAGTTATACTATTATTGTTAAAACGAAATACCTGTGCGACCGCTCCCACTGTAAGGTTGCCAGCATTGCCAACATTATGACTGACTATTGTATTACAAGTAGGGTTGGGCGATTCTGTGTTTTCAAAAAATTGAAGTGAAATTTCAGAAAAATTCATGAAATTTCATGAAAAATAGTGAAATTTTGTTTTTAATACAGTTAAAGTTCAATAAAGTGAACAAGGCTTTTGCAGGGCGATTGGTTTACGTTGTCAATTTATTCACCTTGCTAGTTCATATTTACTTTAGTTTAATCTGAATTGGAGTAACAATAAGTTCACAATGAAGGTTATTCCACGCTATTGAACTTTATTTTATTGGACTTTTACTGTATTTATATTTTATCATTGAATTTCTATTATTTTATATCTGTAAATGAAGAATCACATGTTATTTCCATTATTTGGATCTCCGTATCTTCCAATGTTTGAGGAAAATAAATAAATTCTGGAAAAAAAACATAAAATTGGAACGATACAGGTGAAATTTTGCATGAAAAGTAAATTTCGTCTTTGAAATTTCACTGAAATTTCATGAAAGTTCAGGCATGAAATTTCACTTCTTGAAAGGCAGCCCAACCCTAATGACAGTATATGACAGTATATGACAGTACAGTCATTAGTGTGTATAGTGTGTGACGAGTCGAGTGACTGTCCGTTGGCTGACAGAGTGGTGACGGACAGCACATGTCGACTACGAAAGGACATGCATTGGTTGGACAGCCGTTCCTCCAATTAAATTAATAGACTTACGTAATTAGACAAAAGCAATTAGGACTTAACTTAATATGCGAGGTGCGATCTTATAGACATTAGGCTCAGTCTAATTGATTGGACTGGTGCTGAGCGCCGGACAGGACTCGGCTCTTATCTCACTGTCTGTCTGTTGAGCACCGATTCTCAACTCCAATCACATTCGGCAAACAATGATTTGAGGCCCGAACTCACTGTTCATCGTATTCGGACTATAATTATACCTAATTAGCCATTGGTATCGATCACTTATCAATGACAAGTTATCATGGTTGTTCCGAATAATTTAATTGCCTTATTTATCTCTGCATGGCAGATGGCAATGAACCAAGGCAACCAGGGCCGGCCAAACTTCTCGACAATATAGGGGATGGGGTGAGGGGGTTTTCCGAATTTTTTTCAAAAGGGGTTTATGCTAACCCCCCCCCCCTTGGCCGGCCCTTAAGGCAACCTACTGTTCATGGAGGCCTCGGAAAAGGTTCGATGGGATGGGATATAAGTTAATGTAACTTCTTAATGCCCAGGGTCAAGTGGGGGGGGGGGTTATGATGGAAAGAGATGAAATTATTCTCATGGGTTTTTGCCCCCTCCCCCCTCCCCGACCTTAACCTCCTTGACAACACCAAAAGTTTGAGTCTGGTGTCGATGTGGTGGCTCAAGTCGGAGCTCAGGCACACGACTCGAGCCTTTGTTGTCCATTAGACGAAAAACAATCATTCAATGATTGAAAAGGCGTTTCATTGAAACAATTAAATAATCCATAAATAATATGGGGTTCGCGGCCAAAGCCAACCAATGGTTTGTCTACATTATAGACATCTTATTTGTGCCGCGAGTTTACAGAACACCGCTCTTGAAAGGCATTCCCGAACACACGCGAAGAGACAAACAATTTGTTAAGTCTTTTATATCGAAATATTGAGTTCAAGTTGTGTCCAAACCAGGCGTTGTTGAAGGGGAGGGAATGGAAGGCAAGAGTAATGAAGTCTATGTCGAAAGAAAATCAAATAATATATCATTAAAGAGCATGAAATGAAAATTGTGTTTTAAATTCTGGATTTATGTTAGGTTTGTCTCAGAGAGTATAGTCTATAATACCCTTTCTTAAAAAAAAAATCATTCTAACAAACATGAACTTGGCAAAATTTCATTTGGTATGTATTTTATATGCCCTTTTTGGAATTTTTCACAGAAATCTATCCCTTGGTCTTTTTTAAAATTAACATTATAACAATATTATCATTTTTATTCAGAAACATTTGGAACAGTGGGTGAATTCCAGGGATGGGCAGACTTACAATAGGGGTGGTTAGGGGTTAGGGTTAGGAAAATCTTTCCATGGAGGGGGGGTTAATCCCCCTCCAATCGCTCATCCCTGGTGAATTCCTATAATAGGAATCCTATTTCTTCTTTGTGCAAAACTCTGAAAATAAAGTTTACTTGGTTCTCTGAGGAAAAAACACCCGAAACACCATGATAAAAATTCATCAGCCAATTTCGTTGCCACCCCTATTCCCCCATTTCTTAAGGTCACAGTTAGCCGATGTCTGTCATTAACAAATAATGGGCAACACTTGAACCCACAATCAATACATAGATTAGTCGAAAGAAACAAAACATTTGGATTGCATTCCAATTCTTATTCATTCAAATCCAACGCTAAATACTATAACAATAATAACACTTTTCATATGTCGAACGAATGAATAATTCATTTGTATTGAGTGACAATCGATTTGTCGCACAATATTTTGCTTTCCTATTGAAATACCTATTGAACAGCAAAATAAGTGTTTTCCTTGAATGGAGTCGAGCGCTAACGGCAAGCCTTTGTCATAATGACCGACTATGAGGACAACACGGCATCGATTGGACTCGGCTTCAAGTGTGCAATGCATTACAGTGATGTGACATGACCACGTCACGTGACCACTTTAGTGCATGTCAAGTGAATTGTCAATCGGCAACTAATTAGAATAGTTTTCCAGAAAATGTGTACAAAAAGTCATTTTCTCAGAGGAAAATTGCAAACTCTCACCGACTTTATACTTGTATGACAAGGAAATAAATTCTTTCCTGGTTTTAGTGTTGGGTAATAAAAGAATTTGCATTTTTGCTGAACGGAAAACGTGACCATAAAGAAGATTTTCCTCTCAAATAATTGAGAAATATTTAACCTAGCGAAAAATGTTTCATCCTCATGGATAACATACGTTTTATATCAAGTTAAATCAGCCGTTAAAAAAAGTAGATTGCTACTAATTTTTGACATTAAGATTCTTATCTATCTATTCGTTAAATATTAATTTAATCGTTGTATATTGATTTTGGAGAACCATTAGAACAGCAAGGTAAATTGAAGCCTCGGTGTTATTAAATAGCATAGTCCTGGGCTGGCCAAGCTTTTCGACGATAGGGGGGAATTAGGGGGGTTTTAAAAATTTGTTACTCAATTTTTTAGGGGGAGGTCCGAAATAGTTTTCACAGGGGG
>JAQGCD010000402.1:0-10197 GCA_034698965.1 Zygoribatula sp. | reverse complement strand
TTTGTTTTGCTACTCAGTCAAGGTAAATTCGTTTAACTGATCCAGATTAATTATACCATTGCATTACAGGCATTCACCTCAAGGCCGACATCGCCTGTGATGGTTGGGAGCCCTATAAGGATGAGAAGTGTTTCCAAGTGATGACCACTGGACAGCAGACTTACGACTCGGCCAAAAGCATTTGTGCCGAACACAATTCAACTCTGGTCACAATCAAATCACCCGAAGAACAAGATTTCATTAACAAACTTCTATTCGAAAGCCATAAAATTGTGGATGAAGTTTGGATCGGAGCTCATAAGGACGGGAAGGTGTTCAAATGGGATCTAGATGGTAGTGAGGTCACGTACACTAATTGGGCTGACAAAGATCCCAGCAATCTGGCCAATGAGGACTGTGTCCAACTACTCCCCAAACCAACAAATCAAGGTATTATATAGACTATATAGTTAAGCTTTGGAGGCAAAAGTTTGTGTTCATTTACTAATTTATTGGAGAAGGTAAATGGGACGATGAGAGTTGTGGCAAAAAGAATGTGGTTCTTTGCCAAAAGTTCCAAGTTTGGACGTCTTCAGTAATTCAACAAATTTTGCTAAATGAAAGGAAACAATTGCAAGAGATATTAGATCGGCTCAAGAATCAGGACGCAATCATTGCTGACCAAAAGGCAACTATTGCCGCCCTCAAGACCAGTACCGCTAATATCGTTCCAATTGGATCCACTTACCTACAACTTCCCAAAGACAAGGCACCAGCAGACATTTGGCCTTCATTCAAATGGCAGGACGTAAGCCCAGATTATGCTGGTGTCTTCTTCAGAGTGATGGGCGGCTCCTCTGGCAAGTTCGGCGATGTACAAGAGGATGACGCGCCGAGGATAACAACGATTCAACTTTCCAATGGAGACAAATATGCCGACAAGAATGTCAATATTCCTAAGGGTGGTCTGGCCAAGATAAAGGCCGGCTCGACAGGCAATATGATGTTCTTCGAGTTCGATGTCTCCAATACTGAGGTTAGGCCGAGGAATATGGCGGTCAAGGTGTGGCGGCGCACCGCCTGATTGAGTCTATCAATAATATGTGTCATTACGCAAGGACATTTAGTGTAAATTATTTTTATTTCAACGTTTGTTTATATAAATTAATAAACAGTTTGTTTATGAGTCGAGATTGTGATACAAATGACATACAAATGACACCAAACTGATTGGCGGGCGTTAAGCTCGATAACGGTATAACATTGAAGCAATGCAGTGGTCATCCAGTGAAGTCATTACATAGTGCTTCGACTGAATTGCAAAGACTCGGTATGCTATTGCTTCACTTAATGGCAATGTGGTGAATCTATTAACAAATATGTTATCACTTGAATGACTAATTAAGACAGTTTGAGCGCAATTGACATTAAGCTCGTCAGTTGATGAGGTCGAACAGGTCTATTAGCAGAGGCCCGATGGCAGTGTGGTCTGAATGCAGGTACAAACGCACGTTCTCCTCGTTCAGGACATGCAAGTCCTCCAAAGTGTTCATCAGTCGGAAGAACTTCTGATCCGCTGAACACTTGCTTCCATACTTGATGTCCAAATACCTTTGTAGCAAATACTTATGCGATTGTCGTTCGTATCTATTGGCAAATAAATGTTTAGGAACACTAAAAGTGTTGGGTCAGGTTAGAACTTACTCAATAAGGTGTTTGTGCTGAACTTCGGGTGTACTCGGATTGAACAGAACAATCATAGTTAACTGTGAGAAGAATTAAATGGTTGATAATTTTCAATCGGCACATTGTATCATTTGAAATCACATACCAAGTTAAGAATGTTGGCGTCGGAGTCCCACTCGTTGGCCAACAACGACATGAACTTTTTGTGCAACTCGTATATCCTTGGAATCAAGCATTGTTTCAAAATGTCGAATTTAAAGTAGGTTGAATTTTCGTTGTCCTTCAAACACAACACAGGAATTACTAGTGATTTACGACATACCGCCACAAGTTACCTTGACAATAGTCCAATAGCTGCGATTCTCATTCCAGTTGCAAACCGAGCGCAACATAATCATCTGTGTGCAAGCTGCTTTCATCAGGGCCGTCTGGTCATCCTGACACAGAGATCGGTAGCAGTCCATCTTTTTGCTCATCTCTATGATCCGTCGCACCGCCTGATCGGTCAGTTTCAGAATATCCGAGTATTCCCAGTAATTATTGGGAATTGGGGTCGACTCGGTCTTCACTTTGGTGAATGCTAATGATAATTCGTTCAGACGCTTCACTTCAATCGCATTGAGTCCCGAATAATTATCTACTTTGGTGAACGTTTCACAGGTCAGGTCATTTCGGTCGGCGCTGTGCCACTGGTCGTATGACTCAGTTCGGTAAATATGATTGAGGTTCTCGAAGGAGAAGATGTGCTTCAGAGGACTGGTCTCGACGCTGATGTTGACTTGATCATAGTGATTGGTGCGGTTCTGGTGATTGATGTGGAAGAATGGGGTTTGATTCGGCTCATTGAGGCTGTGATCAAAATCAAAGAGCGTGTCATTGGAACGTGTTTTGCATACAAAACGCTTATCGAGTGATCTTAATATAATAGCAATAAATGTTGGCTCACCAAGGTTGTTGTGTTAACGGCGAGGCAATTAAGTTCCTCAGATGTTTGTTGAGGCTCAAGAAGTGCGAACTGAATGTCTGAGAGTCGCATGAGTTTGA
Organism: Zygoribatula sp.; assembly: GCA_034698965.1. Lineage (NCBI taxonomy): Eukaryota > Metazoa > Arthropoda > Arachnida > Sarcoptiformes > Oribatulidae > Zygoribatula > Zygoribatula sp. Next base: position 7,488 of record JAQGCD010000402.1, on the reverse strand, counting down.
GCTCTCGTTTACTTTCAGTCGTTTCTGTTTATTCTCTTTAATCTTGTTTTTAATCAATTGCTTCTCTTCGTCCGATAGAATCAATTGCTGCCGAAAGAGTCAACAATGTGAGTGATGATAAGTGTTCACAAGACATGTCGGGTCAGTCGACTAACCTTTTTCATGCCGATAACGAAGCACTTCTGGAGCCGACAGTGTTGGCAGAACTTCCTCGTCGTCACATCGATCTGACAATTGTTGTCGAAAAAGCACTTTAACTTCTATTTTAAAATTAGGAAAAATTATAATTTTTCTTCAAAATAACTTGAAATACATTACATTCTCTTTGAGTGCATTCCTTCTGAAGAACGCTTTGCAAGACTCGCATGAAATTGCATTGAAGTTGTATCCTATGTGAGAGAGAGAGAGAGTGAGAACTTCATGGTTAGATGCGGTCAGAAGAGTAGGTCAAGTGATGTCATACCACTTGCTCTGTCGCCACAAACGCCGCAAACTTTTTTAGATGATTTAGACATTAGTAGAGAAGTTGAAGAGTGGCGTCAATTGCCTATCGATAGGCTGTCGACTGCCTGTTTGGCAAAGTTGACTGCTTGTCTCAGTGAAACGATCAACGTTCAATAAGTACTATTTGCACCGATACCGTTAGCATAGGACAGGTCTGTGTAGAGCAGTTCAATCCTCGAGATCTGCGATAGTAAGGAATTCACCAATAAATATTTTGCGAACACTGAAATGCACAGCACATCACACTTATCGGAGTGAGAGCTCAACATTGAGCACTGTATGCGAGCACTGTATGCAAGCATGCATATGTTGGCGCTCCAATGTACTCCAATGTGTAGTGCCAATACACATACTAGTGTAGAATGCACTATCTCAATTATCTCGGAGCATAGGCATACGGGCATACGAGTGCTCAGAGTCGTTCGCTTCTCTACTGTGCTCTTATGCAAGTGTGACCTTGAACAGTGCAGCCGCACTGGAGCAATTACACTTGTACTAATGTACTAAAAAGGCTTACCTGAGCTGCACCCGAGCGCACTATCGCACTCGTCCTCACTATCCACAATCACATGTGTCGAGTTGGTGCTGTTGGTGCGATGCGATAGCCGACCAGTGATCACTGATCACTGATCACGCTCACCTAGGCAACATATCCTCACTAATATACATATCAATATATCATCGCAATCGACGCACTCTTTCTCATGCACTCGTACTCAAATATTTGCACCAAGGTCAATAGGCTTGTCTGTTTATGTGGCAACAAACCAGGTAGATTGGCTCTCATAATTAGAGTGGTAGGCAGTTTGTTCTAACTTTATATGTCAGCTAGACCATATTGTTAGCACCTGTCGGGCGCCATCTGACAGGAGTCCGAATCAGCACTGATTCAGCCAGAAGTGAACTATTCATTCAATGAATTTCATTGGGTTCTAATGTCCCGATAAGAGCTGATCGGCGGCCGTGATATAAGCGTTGACTGAACTAAAGTGCATTCCTATTGTATAGATATATAGATCGTATTAGTTGAGTGATGTTTGACAACTATACTCAATAGCATTATCGATAGAAACAAAGAGCAGTAATCAGTTGTTGGACGTGTGAGAGCTCATGGTATCGGTTCCAGTGATTTCAGAACTCATTTATTCAGCCAAACCTGATAAGTCGGCCCAAATATTCATTCGACGCAATTGTGGTCCTTATCTCTATTATAGTCAATATAAAGCAAAACAACCAAGCTGTCATAATGATCTTGAACACAGCTGCCACATTGAGCAGTGACATTTCGATGAAGTGGTTCTCTATGTTTTGTTTGCAGTCGAAGAACGGTTGGCCCTTCCGCAGGAACGCATTCATCTGATGGCCAAAGATGTCCGCAGCCATATACCGACAAACCCTGGTTGTGGCGAAACTTGACAACAATTGATAAACTTGTCATTTGCTTTATTTAACCTCATATTAATTTGTTGTCTCAGATTGCCATCCAACTTGGAACTCATAGCCAATGCTAAATGAAAGGGTTGTCCGTATTTGTCCTTGACTAGTCTCAACTTGACACTCGGGTCTAAGTGGTCATAATGGATAATCGGTAGGACCCTAATGGGAACCTCTGGCAGGAAAAGAGCGCTCTCTCCTTTGGAAGTGTCAATAATCCATTTCTTTTGGCTAATAATTTCAGTGATAGGATAGATTGTCTCATCTTTCAGTGCCTTTTCTTTGACGCTGGCAAAAATTGTCTCGTTCAGAGTGTCTTGAAGCCAGAGGAATGAAGGCGTGACCACTAATTTCATTTTAGACGACACTATCTCTTCAATGGTATCTATTTGCTGCTTAGGGAACGACAAACTCATTTTGACTGTGATTTCGCTCGAAATTAGAAGCGATATCTGAAGAGCAGACAAGAGCCAAGTTGTCCATAGCAAGTAGGATGTCAGGGTGACCTTGTGGGTCTGGTTGAGCCTAACATCTGGAATAGAAGATCCGTTATGGGTGAGAAAACATTTATGCCTCACCTGATAATGTTATTGTTCCGATAACCTGAATCAACAATGCGCTATTGTCTGCGTTGCCAAGGACAGAGTACTTCTTGAAGGTGACTATAAAGAGCCAGAAAATCAATATCTCGCTAATGAATATTGTGGTGCTTGTCAAGTCAAATATCTCGAAGATATGAAAGCCGATCGGATCTGTTCCGTCGTCGAAACGGATCAGGATATAGGCATCATCCACGTGATAGTCTTGAGTGTATGTCAGTATTCCAGTTGAAAAGGGCTTATCGATCACTGGGAAAGGTGAACATGTCATGTCTGCTTCCTGTATAAGCACATAATGAAGTAACCTGGCTCATGATTGATAAGAACAACTAACGTTTCTCTCAATGACACCAATCATTCCAGTCCAGGTGCCGTTGGCCAACTGATACCCAGACTCTCCGTGACCAGAAGGAAATATAGTGTATGTCAAGTTCAATGACGAGGTTATATACATTATTAAGTTGCAAATTATTCCGAAACATTTCTGATCGGAATTTTCCAGCAAAACTATCCACGGTAAATGTAGATCACCCACCAATTTCAAGTGCATTGTTTATTTGTATGACAATGGACATAAACAATTCAACTTAAGTGAACGATTAAAATAAATCACAAAATATTCTTTTGAGTACTGACTCAGTAATTTTTCATATATTGGTAATGATAACTGATTCAATTATTTATAGACACAAGATTGCGTGTTACCGTACCCTTGGGGCGCGCTATGAATTAAAGGTACTAATGTGTCAATGCTTGCCACCAACCGAGAGCCTGTCTTTAAATAATGAAGTCAATTGTGATCGATCGAAATAAGTATAAAGTAGCAATTAATCGTTAGTTTTGCAATAGTCTTGCTAAATTTCCATTAATTGTATGATTGAGTCAGACTTACTTAATTCTTGTTTGTGACCATCTAACCGTCAATTATAAGGTACACTATTATTAACAATTAAGTTCATTAATATGAACATTTCATCACATAATGTAAAACAATAAATAACCCAGTTCATTTGTGGTCAGCAATTGTTAAGCTTGTCTTATCGAAGTCAAAGAAAATAGTGGTTTAATCATTCACCCAAACTATCTGATGGATTCAATTGAAAACTGAACTCTTCAATTTGTTCATGAGAAAATATGTACTGGACAATACGAATGCGTATTCGAAGAAGACAAACTTGGTGAATTTGAACAGATTGAAGCAATAGAAGCCAATGAATTGACCGTTCAGTTTCAGTACAAACGAATCGATCATCAGTTCGAGTCTTAAATTATTCCTGATTTTGCCCACAATTGGGTACAGGTCTTTGACAATACATTTGTTCTCCGAAGTGATGTAAGCGGCCATAAAGGTTGCCATATAAGTGCCGATCCCACAAACCAATGAACAGAAAACAGAGAACAAGCGTTTCCATACGGGTTCGGTCGGGTCGATGGCCAAAGTCATGAACAGAGTAATTGTGATCGGAGGGAACACATAGAGAATTCCAATGACATATTGAATGTAATTGTTGAAAACGATGGTCAGAGCACTCAACTTGTCGTGTCTTTTAATCGCTACCATAATTAGTAGTTTATTGTTACACTCGATTGAATGCTTAATTTGCTGTCTTATCTGTCTAAAGCTGTAGAAGAGATAGAGGGCGACCGAACACGTGAAGCTGACCCCCGACCACAACACGTACAACAATTCAGCGGTGGTGTAGTAATTGAGAAGACCACTGAGCATAAGGTTGATCAGTCCGTGATTGATTCTTGTGTCCTGATATGCGATCGAGCAAGACACAACTGCCACTAATAGTACAAATAACTTGGTCTGTGGTTGGATATACTTGAAGACCATTGCGTTCACCAAATATGACCACAAACGAAATTTCTTGATATGTAAAGGAGTTAAATAGAAGGGAAACTCAATGTTCTCTTTTAATTCGTGCAAAAGATTTAAAATAACGAAACTCTTGGAAATCGTTGAAAAGCAATTGAGGACAAGGATTGTGAGTCCAGAGACGCCGATTACAAAACAAATTAAATAGATCAAGTCTAGTTTGAATATGACATACAAGTATTCGCCCGTCAGAGCGATGGTCATTGGTGATTTATACAAATATAACAGTCCATACTTTGCAGTGAAAATGGTAAATATTGTGAATTTTGTCCAATATTTAATCCATCGCTTGATTGGCACTCGTTTTCCTCGAACATAATCCTCCAATGTCTCTGACGGAATCACAAAGTGTTCCACAATTGCTTTTTCGAGAATTGTAATTCCATCACAATTGCTGGATATCTTCTCGAATCTATCAAAAAGTTTTGCATTCATTGCAGATTTAAAATTCCTAATCGACATAACAAACTGTCTTATCCTGAACCTGAACATTTGCAAATAGTATTGATATTATAAGATATTTTTATGCTTTGTTTACGTAAATTATTCCTCAATAAAAGTGGTCATTAATTTTAACTTATGTTGACAACAAATATATTTTATTTGTCATTTCGTGCGAATGACTCGCAAAGAATTTGCCATTAATTAACAATCCAAACAATTGTATAAATTTAATTTATGAACTTCATTGATGTTACTGTATGTCGTCTACGAGAGTTATCTTTAATTGTTCGGAAAACCTTTGACCGCTTGTTTGTCTTCAGATAAATTTTGAGTTCGAGCATTAGAGTCAGTGCAGACAGAGTCCATCCGAGAGCGGAAATTTTGATCACACCTAACAGATTGGTCATGCTGATTCCATTCGAGTGGCTTTCGATGTCTATGTTTGTCTTCACTTCAAACATACTTTCGCTCTTAGAAGTCAATGCCTTCAACTCGTGAGCCAATAATCCAGTAGTCATGTATTGAGCGACCCTTTAAAGTATTGAAGATTAAATAATAATCTCATCGAGTATTTCACCGAGTATTTCATCAAGTGTTTGCTCACTTAAAATTTATATCATGCCGAAAACTTTTCGATAACCTCATTGATGAGGCAACGGTCAGAATAAATGGAAAACCATAGCGCTCTTCGATGAAACGAAACCTAACTTCTGGATCCAGATCTCCCATGAAGTTCAGTATCATTTGTTTGAGTGGAACCTCGTATAGGAATATAGCACTCTTTCCTTTGGAGACGTCGAAAATCCATTTCTTGTCGGTCAACATATCAATTATCGATACGATTGTCTTTCGTTTTACACATTTATCGTAGATTTTTGTCAAAACATTTTGGTCGGAAATGCTTTGCAGACCGATGAACGAGGGCGGAGCGATCATGTCCAGGTCAGAGTCGGCCAACTCTTTCAATGTGTTCATTTGCTCGACCGGCAACCTAATGCTTAAGTTAGATGTAATTGCAGTGGATATGAAGATTGACATTTGATAACCCAATGATAACCAACATATCAGTACTATTGTTGTTGAATATCGTGGTGAAGTATTTCGTCTCAAATGGATTCCTATCGAGACAATCTTTAATTTGAGTTAATTCAAATTATTTACCTTTATAGAGTAAAGGAAGAATTAATCTGAAGAAAAGGTTTGACATTCTTCTTCGGATCAAATCGTAGGCAATAAGAATATGGTCGTTTATGACCATAAGCATTAAAAAGATTGCAGCGAAAGAAAATACAAATAAAGCGACGGATAGTCTGTCGAAGATTGTGAAGATTGTAATTATGGAGACGCCCGACTGGTCGGTGATCATTCGCGTCAATACAACCGATTCCTCCACATTGTACTGATGGCTGAAATCAAGTATTTTCTGAATATAAGGCTCGGCTCTAATTGAAACTGGAGAAGCGGTTATATCGGCCTCCTTTGGGCATAATTGAAAATTATAATGCATAAATAGTAATAGTGGTAAATTACATTGCGCTGTATTGCACCGGTTTGGCCTGTCCAACTACCGTTGGCCATTCGATATCCGGGCCCTTCTTTTGTTGCCAATATTTCATATGTGAAATTCAAGGAACGGGATAAGTAGTTGAACAAATTGCACTGAATGCCCAGACATTGTCGATTGTCGTTATTATTTAACTGTATCCAGGGTGGTATCATCTCACCAACTAATCGCATATGAGTTTTCATTATATCAATTGGGATCAGGATTCAATATGAACTCCACGTTCAAAATAAATAAACTACAGTTCAAGAATCCTATGATATTGAATATTATTTTAATTAACTTTATTCATGATATCCTGCATTTACATTGACAATGAACCGACCCGAAGTGAAACCAAGATCCGAGATATTAACTATTCTGGCTAATAATTCTGATCACGATTGAAATTATAATCCAAAGAGACATTCCGAATATAAATTGTAGGTAGCTCTAAAGGGGGGGGTTAGACTTTTTCTTGCTTGTTGATTTATTCAATTAGTTAGCTCAATAAATTTTACCTCACCAAACCACCCTCGATAGCTCATTGGGTATAACACTGAACATTCAATAGCATGGTCACTTGTTCGATTCCAATCTTGTTTCATATTTTTTTCTTTAGAGCTACCTACAACTTATATTCGGGATGTTTTTCTTTGGATTATAATTTCAATTATGATCAAGATGTTGGTCATAATAGTAAATATCTTGGATCTCGGTTTCACTTCGGGCCGGCTCATTGTGAGCAACTATTGAAGAATGCCCTGAATAAATGAATAAATAATCGAAATAAGTTTAACGTAAAAGTGTCGTAATGAAACCGAATATTAAATAACAATTTCACTTTAATTATCACAATTCTCAATGAAAAATATTTACGACGGCTTTGAATTTTGTTATTTTGCAGACAATATTCGAAATCTGTTGCCAAGAACTTTGAATCGGTACGAAATCTATGACAATTGAATTATTTGTTGGTTTGTTTTGTGGATATTCATCATAATTATATAGCCCTTGCAAAAAAATGAATATAATAAAATAATGAGGAGTTTTTTTGAATTAGCCAAACAATAACTTTTGGC
>JAQGCD010000401.1:0-10201 GCA_034698965.1 Zygoribatula sp. | reverse complement strand
AGAGAGCAAGAATTAGAGAATTGAATTGAAAATTAAATAGTAAAATAGGGTTATTTCAAAAGAATTGATCAAAAAATTGCGAGGCTGTTTTACTATGAAATCGGGTTTGAGTTAATAGAAAAAAAATCATTGAATTAAAACTTAATAATAAATTTTTATATTGATAATAGTTTTCTATGTCTAAAACAAAGCCACAATATTGAAGAACCATTGATGAGGCGAACCAACACTTACTGAGTCCTGCTTAGGTTGTAGGCCGGGTCTGAGACCATGAAAGTGCTGGCCAGGGAGAGTAGCAGCAGCACCAGAACGGGCATCATTTGAAGTAACACATTATAACCAGAGGCCTCTTGTTGATTTGGTTGATGGCGTTGTTCGCGATACCGATTGCGACGAACGTAGACATTTCCATTGGGAAAGCCTCCGCCGAAGAACATATTGAAAATCTCATCGGCACTAATGTCACTTTCGAAACCACGGTTGTACTCATAATATCCATTCTCGTAGTAAGTATTTGTTCTTCTTCTCTGTTGCTGTTCTTCAGAGCCGTATAAATCGTATTGTTTTCTCTTCTCTTTATCACTTAGAACGGCGAAAGCATTTCCAACCATTTTGAAGGCTTCGGCAGCGCCGGGAGCTTTGTTTTTGTCCGGATGGAACTGTAAGGCCAGTTTCCGGTACTGTTTCTTAATGTCTGAGTCTGTCGCTTCTTTAGTAATGCTAAGGATCTGATAATAATCTTTGCATCTTCTAATTTTGTTGACTGAGAGCACTTGTTCTTCGGAGTACTCGATATGACTATGAGATTGTCCACTAGTGCTCGTCTGTGGCCTTTCATTTCGGGTCCGACTATTCGAGCGAGACCTATGTTTCGGTGATTCTTCTCTGTCTTGTGGTTCTGAGCCGTTATCTGATGAGGATTTCTGGTCGTCAGCTCTTGAATGACGTCGCCGTAAGTTCTCTAATGTTTCTAATAGTTCTGAAGCAAAACGATTGGTCAGAGATAAATAAGACAACTCGAAGGGTGACATACCTTTGGCCTCATCTGAGGGGAACAGACGTTGAGCTTTACTCAAGTATTTAATGGCTTTTTCGATATCGTTATTGAGGATCGAGTTCTTCGCCAAATCAATACACCGCAGACTCTCGTCTCGATTGCCGTCCATTTGACTAATGTCTAAGATTTCAGTCTAAAATGGGTTTCTTCTCAATTGGTCTAAAAGCAACCGAAGTGCTGTCTAAATGCGAACAATGTTTGAATTAAAATTAAAATTAAATATCAAATAAATAAATTGTCAGACATTAGGGGACGTCAGGCAATGGCTCAGCAGTGCAGCACTGGTTCACTATCAGTCATAAGCGACGTCTGTCATCTGCCACGAGTGACGCCCCCAACGCCGCTCTACACCTCATTGACAGCTCTGATCATCAGCTGATCTCAAACATCTTCTCAAATGTAATTTATGTCAATTATATTACGCAAATACACTAATCATACGTATTACGTATCATTAAAATTAGCATGGTCATTTGAGGAAAATAAAGATGGTAATGGTCAAAATATAATATTTAATGTGAAATAATTTTGATGATCATAATAAATTTAAAATATATAGACTTTTAAACCAATTTAACTGTATTAAGATTCTTTTGCAAGTTTATTACTTCTTTGCTCATTTTAATATTTTCTGATTTGAAAGCCTCTTTGTTTGCCTTCTTCTCTGCCCTTCGTTCTCGTCTATATTCCTTGAGCGCCGACTTTCTTTGTCGTCTCTGTTCGGGCGTTTCATTGCTTTCGCGAATCGACAGTTCCGATATTCGGGAAACAGTGGACCGAACAGATTTAGTCCCTTCATTGGTCACGTCGTTTTCGGCGTTCATCGCGTTCAGTTTGGCTAACTTCTTGGCTGTGAGACCGGGTTTGTCGAGTACACCGATTGGTATTCCTGTTCTCTCATTGATGCGAATTCTTTGCGGATGTTTGTTATTTGTTTCGGTGATCAGTTTGGGTCTGTTGTACAGATTGGAGTATGTACTCAATATAGACTCGCAGTCCAATCGGTCTGAGTCCCTCTTTTTGCTCGATTCAATGATCTCAACTTCTGTCAAGTCTTGGTTCTCTTTAGTCTCATTTTGTTGTTTCTTGTAATTTTCATAAAACTTCTTTGCATCAAAATCTTTTTCATAGAAGATTTTTCTATTTTTCTGAGTCTGATATTCTTGAGCTAAAGTGGCCAACACTTCACTATTATTCGGGTCTATCGATCCCTCGATGTCATCGAAATCAAGAGCTCCGATGTCACAGTCGTTTGCATATTCATTCTCATATAAAGTCTCAAACCTTTCGTCCAAAATAGATAAATTTTTATTTCTCCGGATTACCGAAGAACTCATCGAATAGTTAGTGAAATGGGATTTTGTTTCTTCTTCTGAAAATTGATTACCGAATTGGTCAGACGTTTCTGAGCCACAAACAGTAGACGCATCTTCTTCCTCATCTTCTTCGCTGTCTGAAGCATCTTCCCATTCATCATCTTCTTCATCACTCTCATTCTTGTGGCCCTTTTCATCTCCATCTTCATTTGCTTGTAGTATAAAGTCATCGTCAATTTGATTGTTTGGATCCTCAAAGTCAAAGTCTTCATCCATGGCCGCCACCACATCGGGATCCCAATCGGGTTGAGGTCCCACTGGAAGCACTGCTTTGTTCAGAAGTCCTTCTTCCTCTTCAACCGCCGAAGCGAACACCGAAGAAGGCAATTGCAAACGATTTTTAGGTGGCGGTCGGGTATTCTGATTCTCAATGGGGACCAATTCGGAGGTGGGCTCGACATCTCTCAAGTGTTGCAGATAATTATAGCCATCATCGAAATAGATGCCATATTTATTTTGTTCTTCTTTGCGTTTCTTGTCATCATTCTTGTCGACGAACACCATTTGGGGCGCCGTCTCATCGGCCGCCAACGGATCCCTTTGGCTCCTATGGACCAACTGGAAGGTCACAGAAGACTTCTTGTCGAAGGCCTTCTTTCGACCCATCTTGTGATGTAATCACTGATCAATTTTAATGTGAATTAAGAGATTGAAATAATTTGTGAATGGTTGTTAAACATCACACAAAACGTGACTTTAAATGCCCGGCAAAGGTATTGATTGTCAAAAGAGGGCAACACTCGTATCGTTTGCAGAACTTGTGTCGGGTCTGAAAATAGTTCTAATGACTAACTTTTAATGGTAATGACTTTAATAATGCGATTATCTCTATTACCGGTCCTCATGTCTGACCCACATGACAGACGTTTCCGCCACAACTGTCACATAATCGGACAGAGTGTGCGACCGATGTCTGGTCAGAGGTCGAGCAGCTCTGAAAGAAAATTGATTGGAAGTAAAGTTGTGTAAAGTTGTGTAAAGCCATACTAACGCCATACTAAAGCCATGGGCACATACAATAGTGAGTGACCTAAGAGTGCGAGGGCGGGCCGTGAGCTAAGACTGGCCTAAGAAGAATACAGCTTTTGGTACAGCAATCGGAATGAGCTAACAGTTGACACAAATAAAAAGTATTATTAAAAATAACTCATAACTGGTAACACTTTCACGAGACTTTGTGGATCAGCCAAACTGGTCGGACCGGTCCTGACGTCAACCAATTTGAGCTCAATTTCTTGCCGAAGATTTGCTTCTGATTCTTGTCCGCTAGAACTCGAAATACTGCTGAACCAGTGCTTCCAATAACTGTATGTCAGTCTCACTCATGATTTGAATAAGAAATTTGCCGAAAAACACCGAATATGTAGTCAATCGATGAGTGATATGAGTTTTGTTTCATTTTTGAAGCGGTTTATTAGTTGTATAGTGAATATGATCAGAATATGATCCCATTGTGAACTCACCTTACAGTGCAAACTGTGCTAACTGTGCAAAGAGTGCATACCTGTGCGACTCATCAAAATGATTAGGAACTGTGCGATCTGTGCGATACCAGTGCTGGGACTGGCGCTCGCACTTCTTGCCAGCACAACCGCGGGTAAGAATAGAATAGACGTTCTTATGGTGTGTCTTATGGCTTGTGTTTTGTGTTGTGTTCTGTCTGTCAGTCGATAAGATCAGATCAAAACGGTTGAGATTGCAATCGTTTCCTTTGTTGCAAAGTCTGTCTGACATGTAATTGAAAGTTGATTTGCATTGTATTAATAGCTGTTAATAAATGTAATTCTCATTGAAGATAAGTAGAATTTATTTATAGTTGAAGCATAAATGCACTAAATATCGTACATATGGTTCATATAATATATATCGAGGTCTGCTCAAGTGTCTGATCGGTCGGCGCTCAGGTGTTGAGTGCGGCGATCACTGGAGACCACCGAACGAGCGATCATTTGATTGCATTTCACATTTCACAGCCAAAAACCAAAAACAAAAACAGAAAATTAGGTCTCATTCTCTGACAGATCATCAAAAAGTCGAGAATTCATTGAAAGCAGTATTTTTTGTAAATATTGAACATTAAGTTCAATTCAAACTGAAAAGCAAGGCATTGGGTCGTAAACGTTGTGTTACTTTAATATCGATTAAATTCGTTGAAAACTAGGAAGAAATGAAAGACTTTGGAAGAGTTGTTGCGTCGGTATTGGCCGACATTGCATATCGTCTCCTATCGAGACATTAATATTCATATAAGCGATCCTTTTCGAACAGATTGACAGATTATTGACAATTTATCGCTTCAGAACAACTTTGTTTGATGACACCAAATTAGCATCTTATTTGAAATTCGTTCGTAAAATCATTGTATCGTTCAGTATCGATAAGAGACCTGTTAGATGATAGTGCTATTAATGCAATCTCGAGTCGAGACGCTTCCAGTCTCAGTGATTTATTGCCATAAACAGCCCTCTTTTGCACCGTTATTCTCGGCTTCATTTAGAATTCACTCCATATCAGCGTGACCAGATATTGGCATTTCCAGGAAATTGTTCCGAAACTATCATTACATTTTATTTAAATTAATAAACATACTTGGTGATTTATATAGATATTTTTACGCAAAAATAATTCATTTTAGTTTGTCAATAAGTATAGTAATAAATTTATGAAATAAGTAAAAACTCAACAGAGTAACTTCACTTGAGGAAATACTAGAATCTAGGATAGTAAATAGAAAAAAAAAACTAAGGTTGCTCCAAGATTATTTCATAATTTTTATTATTTCAAGTGAAGTTGGTCGCACTGCCTGGTGTTCCAATTGACCGGCGATAAGAACAGTTTGAGACCAGATTAGCGCCAGCATTGGTCATTGCTTGATAGCGACGATTACGTGTTAGTATAACTGTCAGTGCAATTGCTATTACTGTATAGCGTGGGGTAAATATATAACTGAATTAATTGTGTAAATTTGTTGCAAATAAATTATTAATAAAAATTAAGTCCCGCGATAAAACCAGGAAAAATGTTTGACACGAATGATTGGAATTCTCTTTTGCGAATAAAACTCGAGACAAATATTAATTATTATTCATTAGTTAACGAATTTTAATTCTAATCGAAAATTCGAATTCAGATTTAAAATAATATTATTTTTTTGTTATTTAGTGAATAACATAGTTTTGAGTGTTCGAGAGGAACATCGCATAGAAATGGTTTGAAAGCAATTGCAATTGAATTACGTAAAAGTGTGTTAATTAAAACTCCAAAATTCATTGAACTTAACTCAACTTAATTTTGTTTCTTTCAAAATCTTCATCTTTTCATTCGAAAACCTCTTTTCATTCGATTAACAGAAGAATAGATACATATCTGGTGTAAGACAAACACCGATTACTAGCGGTTAATAAGTCGGCGATTAATTGGCAAATGTTTGGTTAGAATTGCGAAATCATAAATGGGTTGATATATTGAATGTATGAATGTTTGAATTGAAATGTATGACAAACGAAATTAGATTTCACTAAAATGACAGTGAAGTCTGACTTGAAATTCATTTCGATTCATTCGATTGTTTAACCAATGTATTAAAGGTATTAAATTAAAGTAAATTATGTAACTTTTGTTGAAAGGGCTTACTTTAAGCGCATGAATAGCCAAATATAATGGAAGTGCGACCCAAGAGTTGGTATCAAAACTCGAATCTATTAATTCAGACTTCAATACAAACGATGTACAACTCGTTTCAATTGAGACTTTAAAATTGAAGAATTTAAGTCCTATTTAGGCCAATACCAGGCTATAAATTACTAGTTGTATAACACTATACATGTATATCGATCTTCCCTCCGGTCACTCACATAACTATTAATTTCTTTCTAACTCCACAATAAGCACAAAATGTTATTCTTATTAATAAAATATAATATTAAAAGCGGAAAATTTTGATTAATGTAATTATGGGTCGACAGGTTGTAAATTCTATCCGATCGGAGAGAATCGACGCTTCGAAAGGGTCGCCGAAAATCTTCCCGTCGGTAAGCAATCGTATCATTAATTCCGATTGAATCTTATTTTTGTCGAATATGTTAACAATATTTAAAATATCAATCGACTCATCGCTTGTTTGATGGCAGGGAATGAGGTATTTAGGGTCGAAGTGCATCCCAGGATAGACTTCCGACTCGAGGCCGTCGACAATAGCCTCAGTGACATCAATTATTTCAAATACGAAGTGATTGACGAACAAACCGTTGCCATAAAACTTGCTCACTCTCTCGAAGACCTCGTCGATAGGGTATGTCATCGACATCTGACGATCAATGATAATCTAAATCGATACCAACTTTATTAATACCTCTCCAACAGAGAGATCCTCAAAGTGTTCTGAAATTCAAGCTCACCTGCAAAGGCGTCAGTGGAACGGTATGCCAGCGCTCACACTGTCCTCCTATTACAATCATTTATCATTCATATATCGCTAATTTGACTTCCATTCAACTTCTGAAGCCATTCAAAATGCTAAATATAAAAAGGAGACACACTTAACCTTATCTATTCATTATTTAATTATTTTGTTATCGTCTCTTATTCTCCTATTGGGCAAAAAACAAACGTTTCTAATCAAAGACATGGGCTCGTAATCCAGTTGTTTATCCCATTTATCGCAAATAATATTTCAATCAGTGCTCCCGATGTCAAACGGGCACCGCATCCGAGTTTAGCCCACTTTTCTATCTTTGGCCTCTAATCACTAATTTTTTGCTTTGATTTCTTATTAAAATAGTTGAGTGAATGAAGCAAAACAACAACAAAATATAAGATAAATTTTAATTTTTGCTCCTAATTTATCGAACATATTTCATTGGAAAACAGATTTGGATTAGCAATACATTACATATTTGAATACTTAAACGTTTTAATTTTGTTTATCATTTATATGAGACGCCAAGCAATAATTGAATTCCGGACAAACAAAAATTCGAACCAAATAACAAGAGAAACACAACATATTATTTAAATATTTTTGTTTGTCATCTCTTCAGTTGTCTTCAATTGAAGCAATTGCCGACTCCTCACGCTTATAGCCGTTCCTAACGGGTCTTCAAACGCTTCCCAATTAAATAAATGTTTGTTATTTGGGTTAAGTTTCAGCTTTCACTTTAAAATTAGTCTCAACTCACAGACAATTGCTGTGAAAAAGATAGCATTTTAATGACATAATGAATTAACACGTTTATAATAATGTCTAATTTAAAGATCTCTTTGTCCAGGACTGAGTCCATTATGAGCAGAAAGTTATTTTCATTTCCTCATTGTTTTCATTCCTATAATTATTAATTTAATGCAAAACTCATTATTGTCTTTAAACATACGTTTGGGCGCAAAGCATACCATTAGAGTTAACTATTCAACTATTATCTTTTCAATAGGAAGAAGCATTTCTGCCCGTCACAGGTATGCCAAACATTAGCACCAATATTGTTCATACAATAACTATTGACTAATGATTGATTGCATTCACTCGTTGCCGATGGCCACAAACAGTCTACGTCCAGGACGTCAACGATCACGCGCCTGAGTTCCAGAATGTCCCATATTCGCTCGAAGTGGACGAGGTTAGTAGTGGCCACTGGCCAGGTAGTTGTGCGAACTAGTATGATGGCTAATGCGATTCATTTCATTGCATGCAAATCGATGCAATTGTCACCATGCACTTGTGTGTTCGTCGGGTGTGTCCTCTCACAACTATCAGATGACGCCGATCGGTCTGACCGTGTTTCGCGGCATTCACGCTGTGGACCGTGACAAGCCGAACACTGCCAACTCCGATATTACCTACTCTATTGTGGTGAGGCTTTGTTTGTGCCCAATCTCGCTGTTCAGACGCCGTAACACTGTTTGATTGACTATTTGTCGCACAAATAGGGTGGCAATGAAAACAACTCATTCATCCTTTCCGACCCAATTGAAGGCATTCTCGTTATTAATAAGCCCTTAGACTACGACTCAGGAATTCGCGAGTTTAAGATTCAAATTCAGGCTTCGGTATGAAAGACAATACCATTTGACAACTAATTAGCATTTGAGCTAAAAACACTCTAATTACCCTGTTAACCCTTACTTTTCCGCCTGACAGGATCATGGCAGTCCCATCAGCCTGAGTCAGGCCACCACAATGACAATTCACGTGAAGGACGCCGACGACCAGAACCCGGTGTTCACGCAAGAGGTCTATAAGGCCAGTGTCTCGGAAACGGCCAAAATCACGGTATGGCTAACGACAGAGACGTGAACTCTTAATTGTATTTGCATTAGAATACATAGAATGCATTAGACACAAAAGTGCCATTATTACTATCACTATAGCTAAACATTATCACTGCAATGCAATGCAATGCAATGCAATAGCCATTCGGTATTTGCATTTGCATTGCTCGCTCACGACTCAAAACAATAGACTTTTCTTTGGTTTGTTTTGTTTGTCTTTAATTTTATTTCTTCCGAATCTCCAGAAAAACATGAAATCAGATAACAAACTAGAGTTGGTTAGCATTCACAGCAAAAAAAGTTGAATAATTTCTATTTAAACCGGTTTAAGGCTAAAAAGTATAGAGTTTTTGAGTTTTGAAAGTTTCAATTTGCATCTCAGATAAGATAAATGATTCGTTTATTTATTTTAACGAATAGACAATTAAGTGAATCTCTTTCAAGATAGCATTGGCAACGAGCAAACGAGCAAAAAGCAATCGGATTTGTGGGACACTATTGTTTCCCTTAGAAGTTAATATCATTTACTCTAATGCCATATATTATATATACAGTTCAGTGTATATGGCTATAGAAAGTCTTATATCACAGTTTCATAACAATGATATAATACAGAATTTGAATGCCATAACCATATATATAAACACAGCGAAGATTTTCCTAAAAGAAAGCTATAAAATAATGGATTGTATTTCTCTCCGGACGACCCCATTCACTGTGAACTCCATTATTCTGTATTAGTTCATAAAAATTAATTAAAAGAATGGATTAATTTTTTTGACGGCTATTCTCATTCGAGTTCTCTCGGCTTCTTTCGCACTGGAAATAGAAGCCACAAAATTAACGAGATTTAAATTGAAGTTTAAACTAGAAATGAGTTTTTATGACTTAATAAACTTGAAATATGAAGACAATTATTAAATTAAATTAACCGTATATTAGGGCCATCGGATCCGAGAGAAGGTTGTCGTACAGCCAGCTATACATGCCTTCGATATGGACACTGGAATCAACGCCCGATTGCGATACACTATAATCTTAGGTATGACTGTGTTGTTAACTCTTAAGTATACACATTATTGGAACATTAGAAATGTTTGGTAATCGTAATAGCATTGGCAATGTATTAAAATGTATGGCAATGTGAAAAACATGATTCCCTACATTGTCTGATGAGTTAATTGCCAGTGTTTTGTATGAAAAGTCGGTCACTTTCTTCCAATCCTTTGCCGATAGAGCGATACACCGATAACACGACCACTGCTTAGCATCAATGCATGCTCTGGGCATTCATTGCCGGCCATCGATTCGAACAACGATAAAATAGTTTTGATAATTGATAGCAGAGATTACATAACAGATTCGCCTCATTCTGGCCATTAGAGCAATGGAGTGCAGATTGAGAGCCCGAATCTTTTGGTTTTTGGTTTTCCTCTGCCAAAAAATCAGGTTATTTTCAATTTTGATAAAATACCGAAGTGTTATGACTGCAATGACTGCTATC
>JAQGCD010000400.1:0-10207 GCA_034698965.1 Zygoribatula sp. | reverse complement strand
TGGAACGCTCACGTTCAGCTGACGAATGCAAAGCAGATGACAGATGAGAAGGCCATGGAGTTTGTGTCCCGAGTGCAGAAACTGAGGACAATGGCTGATTCAGATTTCGATGACATGAAGATTGCGAAAATCATTAGGAATGGTCTGAGCGATAGGAACATCGCCTCGTCTCTCTATAGTGCTGGCGGCGATATATCTCAGATTATCAAGATATTGAAAGAGAGAGAAGCCGAAGAAAGGCTCGGGAAAGAGAGAGAAGTTTCCCGAAAAGCTAATGAACAAAGCAAGACAACCAGAACTGCAACAGCCGTAAGACCTGTTGGCTATCAGATGGACGAAAGCCTAAAAGAAGTAGCTGTGAAACCAGAACCGATGG
This sequence comes from Zygoribatula sp., assembly GCA_034698965.1. Taxonomy (NCBI): domain Eukaryota; kingdom Metazoa; phylum Arthropoda; class Arachnida; order Sarcoptiformes; family Oribatulidae; genus Zygoribatula; species Zygoribatula sp. Next base: position 9,831 of record JAQGCD010000400.1, on the reverse strand, counting down.
AAGTAACGGGAGACGACCGATATCAACAGTATGGCGGAAGGAGTCGTGGACGATTTCAAAGATACAACAGCTGGAGGCCTAGTTACCGAGGACGAGGTCAACAAAACTGGTCGTACAGAGGCTTTAACAGAGGTTCAAGTAGAGGCTCAAGCAATTTTGTGAATTATGACGAAAGACAATGTTATAATTGCTATCAATTTGGTCATATCAGAAGAGATTGTCCACTATTGAATCAGAATCGCAAGGATGACGACGACGACAAACAGCCAGAAGTGAAGAAGCTAAGAACAGGCGATAGTCAGCTTGCAATAAAATATGAGCCAAGAAGTCCGCTAACAGAGAGAGAGCCAATCGAAATAACGAATGATGAAAGCAGTGGAAAAACCCAGGAACTCGAGATCGTAGCTGAAAACAGGTTCATGAATGAGGTCATCCCTGAGTTAACAGTCACAGGAGAATGTGTAAACAAACCATTGACTAATTGGCGTGTGATCGAGGATCAAAAGCCTGGAATAGCAAGCTCAGATGTCAAGCAAAGTCTAACCAGATATGAACCAGTCCCGATAATTAATCTGATATATGGCGATCAAGTGTTAACTGCACTAATTGATTCTGGCAGCACAGCCTCAGCGATCAATGAAGAGTTCGCGATATCACGTGGGTATAAGCTGACGAGATGGCCTGGAGGCGCCTTTCGCGCCATCGATGCCCGCCGGTTCGTACCGAAACAGATGACGGAAGCGACGGAAACGATAGTCGGGTCAAAAAAAGCTATGGTCAATGCAGTACTAATTCCGAAACTGTGGCCAACAATGATAATCGGATCACATGACAGCGGAAGACTGGGATTGATATCAATAGAGCCGATAAGAACTGTCTCTTTCTTAGATTACCCGTATCTAACAGATTTGATTGAACTCGGTAACAAGATGAACAAAAGTGCTGTCGAACCGGAAGAGATCAAAGACATGAGAAGCTTGACTCCCGAAGTACATATCGAAGAAGATAATCAAGTGATGAATATAGCTTATATGTTCGGAGATATGGAGATCGAGTCAGAAGAAGAAGAGACAATTGAACCCGAATTGAAAGTCAAAGGCGATGTTATTCTGAAAGCTATGACTGAATATGTCGTACGACTCTGGCCAACGAAGCGAATAAGTCAAAGATATCTGATTGAAGGGAATCCCGATTTTTGTCGCGAAAGATTTAGAATTGAGCCGATGGTCGCTGATCTGGAAGAAGAGTCGATTCCGATATGCATAAGCAATAGAACTTTGGATCCACAGCTGATAACACCAGAGACGAAAATTGTGTCAATTGTTCCGATCCCTGGTTACTTTATGGAAGTGACACCGGAAGATTATCTGAAGAGTCTGAAAGCTAATGACGCGAACGATAAGAGCGCTCCGACTTATGAGCCGTATCCTCAGACGAAATGTGTGGAAGTAAGCAGAGAAGACTTTCTAAAGACATTAGACATTGGTGACAATCTGACAAAAGAACAGAGAGAAGCTGCAGAAGAATTGTTTGTCGAATACAGAGACAGATTCTATTTCAAAGGTGATGAGCTGGGTGCTGTTACGATCTGGAAGCATCAGATAGACACGGGAACACATTATCCTATCTGTCAACACCCGTACCGGACGTCACCGAGAGAGAAGCAATTAATTGAAAAGCTGATAAAGTCGATGCTCGAAGAGAAAGTTATACGACCGTCACGAAGTCCGTGGTCAAGTCCAGTAGTACTAGTCCCGAAGAAAGGAGGCGGTACCCGATTCTGTGTCAACTACAAAGCTTTGAACGCTATAACTAAAGCTGACGTATGGCCAATGCCGACTCTAGAGGACGCTTTCGAATGCCTGGGTGGAAATGACTATTTCTCCACGCTAGACGGATCTCAGATGTTCTTTCAGCTGTATATGGCCGAAGATTCGATAGAAAAGACTGGATTCTGCACTCATATCGGTCTTTTTGAATTCGTTAGAATGGCGTATGGTCTGAAAGGAAGTCCGTCATCATGTGCTCGAGTTGTCAACATAGCTCTTGCAAGCGAGCTCAGAAAGATATGTTATAGCTATATCGATGACATAATAATCTATGGAAAGGGATTCGAAGCTGCACTTTCAAATTGTCGAACAATTCTGGACAGATTGAGATGTTTTGGAATAAAGCTGAATCCAAAGAAGTGCATAATATTGAAGTCGAAAGTCGTTTACTTGTCTCACGTGATAAGCAAAGAAGGGATTTCACCTGACCCAGACAGATTGAAAGCTATCGCAAAGCTGGAGAGACCGACAAATGTAAAGCAAGTCAAAGGATTCGTGAATAGTCTCGGATGGTATCGCAGATTCATAGAGAACTTTGCAAAGATAGCTGAACCACTTAATCGATTGACTAGAACAAAAGATAATGAGTCGTTCAAGTGGGGACCGGAACAAGAGAGTGCCTTTCAAGAGCTGAAGAAACGATTCATAAGTCCGCCTGTTATTGTCCATTTCGACCCGAATAAGATGCATGAGATAAGAACTGATAGCTGCAAAATAGGATTGGCCGCGATTCTCGTACAATATGAAGGAAAGATCTTCGAAGGATTGGTTTGTGCGATAAGTAGACAAACACGTGGTTCCGAGAGAAGATATGCCGCAACAGATCTAGAATGCCTGGCCGTGGTGTGGGCGTGCCGAAAGCTGAGACCGTATATACATTGTCGAGCGTTCAGAATAGCTACCGATTGTCACGCGTTGTGTACACTAATGACAAAGAAGAGTGAAAGCTGGCGATTGACCAAATGGAGTCTTGAGCTACAACCATTAGAGATCGAAATTGTCTTCAGAAGTGGGGCGAAACATAATGACGTCGATATGCTCAGCAGATGCCCTCTACTGGATGTCGAAGAAGTTAGCAGTGATTCGTTAGATAACCGATTCATTACATACGCTGTTCTTCACGACGAAAGCTGGGATAAAGTGGTCGAAGAATTGAAAGATGTTGACATCGAAGCAGAACAGAGAAGAGATGAACACTGGTCAAAGATAATGGATATTCTTGAGATACCTGTCTATAGTCCCGATTTGTTCTCGAAAACAAGAGAGAGATATATCTTGCACAACGGAAAACTATATATGGAAGACTATGTCAATGATGCAACTGTATTTCGTTTATGTGTACCGAAGTCAATCACAGAAACACTGATAAGAGCTAATCACGATACGTTATCTGGGGCTCATTGGGGTCGAGATAAAGTGGTCAATATGCTAAAGACCAAATACTATTTTCCGAATATGTACAGTGAAGTCGGCGAATACGTTAGAAGCTGTGACATGTGTCAGAGAAGAAAGCAACCGATCGGAAGAAGAGAGGCCGAAATACAACAATTGATAATCGGAGAGAGACCAATGCAAATCATAAGCTTGGATTGTGTCGGACCAATGCCAGTAACCACAAGAGGCAACAGATATGTGGTGACGATCATCGATACTCTCACGAAGTTCCTGATAGCTGAAGCCGTACCCAACATCAAGAGTCGAACGATTGTTGAAGTTGTGGAAAAACGAATTGTCTTATTATTCGGACCACCAGAGATATTGCATACAGACAAAGCTACAGATCTCGGATCAGCTGAGTGCAAAGTCTTTTACAGAAGATATAATATCAAGCACATGCCTACTGTTTCCTATAGTCCTAAATCAAATTCGATGATTGAGAGAGCTAATTCATTCGTCAGCCACCAGATGTCGTTCTTTGCTAAGTCGAAAAAGGATTGGGATCTATGTGTACCGTATCTGCAGTTCGGGTTCAATGTCACTCCGCATAGTGTTACCAAAAGAAGTCCACTCTTTCTACTGATAGCTGACGATAAGCGAATGCCGATCGATAGACTCATAGACTATGAACAGATTCTGATTCATGACCCAGATCACGAGGAACGCTTAAGAATCTTGAATCAAATAAGAGTGAAAGCGAAACAGCTAATGGACAAGTCTCACGAAAAGAATAAAGAGAACCAAGTAGAGAATAAGCGAAAAGAAGTCATCAAAGTTGGCGATTTGGTAATGATTCACAAAGTAAACGTGAAGAAGTTAGCAAATCAGAAGCTGATGCCAAGATACTACGGGCCGTACAAAGTGATAAGCCAGATAAATCCTGTCGTTTTCGTCGTTATGTCAATCGGAACTCGTTTTAGTGTTGACTGTGTTCATCTAGATAGACTTAAGCTGTATAAAGCTAGAAAAGACAGAAAGTTCTTCCCACGGTGCGATGAAATGCCGATTTTGGACGCAATCGATGAGACTAGAGACCAATCAGATGTGATTGAAACCGAGATCCCAGAGTTGGATAGAGAAGACGAAGAACCGAAAGCTGATAATATGCCATCTGACAGAGAGATGCCAGAGTTAAGCTCGAATGCAATGGAAATGATGGATATGATGGCGGAAAGTGTCAATAAAGAAACGGAAGAAGATTTTGGTTTCGGTGACAAAGTTATGTGTCAAGCTGTGGAAGGAATCAACGTTGGACCGATGCTCGTAGTCACTATAGCTGGAAAAGATGTCGGATTGGTACCGAAAGACAAAGATATCGATGGCAAAGTATGGACAACAAAGGATCGTTTGATGTCATATAACCCAGAGATACATAAACAGCTTTACATATGAAGTCTCGAATCAGATTATTGGGACGAAAGGATTGGCAATAATTGATAAGTGATATGACAAATGAGTAGATTAATGCGATTAGTATTAAGTAATTGTTTGACAGATAAAATTATTAAGCTTTAAGTGTTGTGACAATTGTCGAGGTTTGATAAGCTGTTCAATGAGAAGTTATTTTAGCGAAAGATTTTAAAAGTTCTAACGATTTTAGTAATTTGGAAAGTTTTAATTGACAGACAATTTTAAGATTTGATTTTACTTGAAATAATATTCGACTATAACTGTAACGCAAATAATGGCATTTAAGATAACTAATAAATAGATTTTCAAAAGGTAACTCGAAACCCTGCTGAGAAAGAGTTGCCTATTAGCTATGAAAGCGATAAAAGGAATCTCATGAGAACCGAAATGCCATTTATTTTAATGTCTGTCAAAAGCTATATAATAACCGGTTGCAAGCAAAAGATGTGTTTGAAGTCTGCAGACAAAGAGTAGTTATGGATAGACGTATAGGCGAAAAGTTATGGAATCGATCGATAGTAAAGAATAAGATATGGAATGCCCAAAGAGATAGATAATTGAATTAGCTTGAATGTCTAAGACGATTTAAATACCTATGTCTATAGAGAAATAAATAGACAGATGATGGTGTTGTAATCTGAGACCAGTTCTATCTAGAGGAGTGCACCCTCGATCATGATAAACTGAAGTAAAGCTGGCCAGCAAGAGATAATAGTAATAGATAATAGTGAATGATGAAAGATAATAATTTAAAGATGACGAAACGGGCATGAAATACAATTGGTAGTTAGTGAACAGTAAAAAAAAAGCTGTAAGAATAAGATCAATGATAAGATAAATGAAAGACTGGAAAATGTGAAACAAGCGCTGTATAAAAGAGAAAAGTATTGAAAGCTAGGTACCTGATAAAAGAAAAGTAAGAATGATCATTGTGGACAAAAGAAAGTAGTAGTAAAGTAATGTTAGGCGCCATACCCCGGGGATACTGATGTAGGCTGTATTGTTCAGGCTATATGAGTATAAATGACAAAATAATTGGCTAATGACGATTTTAGCTGGTAAAGTTAACTGTAAAGTGGGCCTTGATATCAAAGTAGGATTAATCCAGATGTAAAGGAACAGCTGAATGTGTTACAAAGTAATTGAAGTAATGAAAGCAAGCATAATTAGTTCTAGTTGTGTGAGCGACAAGCTAAACTAATCCAAAATGTTCGTAAAGAAGTATCGATTGAGTAGCTCGCTAATGTTTCCGATTGTCTAAAGAGGAGTGACTAATGACGGTCATAAGAAAAGTTTGATTAATCAAAATTCGATACAAAAGTTTCTTTAAAGTTGCAAGCTATACAAGCAAATATAAGAAATGTTGAAAATTATTGACTAATAATTACATGATAAGGTTAGCTCTAACTGAAGCTGAACAGTTGAGCTAGTGATGATTTGGTTGGAATAACGAAAGCAAGCTTTAGTAGTTCTAAGGTGTGAGCTATGTAATAGACTAACTGATGAAGATAAAAGTGACAATAATTCGATATTGAAGGTTAAGAAACTCCGATTGAACAATGATGAAAAGCTTAATTGAAAAGTGAGATTGATTGACATGAGGAACGCAAGTTTAATAATATCTAGATGTGAGCGATAAACTAGATTTATTAATGATAATTGTGATTGCTATGTTGATTCCACACAAGAGATAATAATGCTTTGATTGAATGTAGTGAGAAAGCTGAAAAGGTGATGAAACGTTTGTAGTAATTAACGCAAGCTCTATTAGATCTAGACGTGAGCGATGAGCTAGACTAACTTATAAAGATGTCTGAGATGAAGTTTCAGTATCAAAAAATGACGGCAATTCAATTGATGAGAAAAGTAGCTAATGATGTCCGAATACAAAAATTAATTGATGCTAATTAGTTCGATACATTAGTTTCTTTAAGGTTGAAAGCTAAGTATGTAAGCACAAAGAGAAAGTATTGCAAGCTATTGACTAATAATTGCACAAGAGATGAAATTCCATGACGTTTCCGTTGGCCATTAAGAGATTCGCTGTGCTTGACCTAAATTCTGAGAAGATTCCTAACAATGGAATGACTGTCAAGAGTCCAGATTGTGAGCAATAATCTGATGGAAACATTCGGATAGCTTGGTTATGGTTGGCCTAAAGTTACTGTCAGACAGATTAAGTCTAGACTTGAAAAGCTGTGAAACGGCGGTAAAACTAAAAGAGTTGAAAATGCTATAAAAAGTAATGTCCAATCGGCGTTAACGACTAGGTGTTAGCTCATAAATAAACTAGACTATGTTCAGCTTAATGTTCAATAATTATTAGCTATGCTTAAAGAACTACTAAACAAATATGTCGAATGAAAGTTGGGTAAAGAGGGGTGAAAAGCCATGTCCTGGTTGGCCAAATATAAATTTAAAACTAACAAGAGACAAAGAGTTGTTTTGCATTCAGAATCGAAAAGGAATCAGATCTAAATCAGTTGTGAAAGTCTTTTAGAAGCTAAGTTCGCGATCCAAAATCGAATACAACAATGGATATTGTCTTCTTAGCTGCTCTTATCCAGATCTATAACCTTATTGTCATTGTGCTTAAGATGATAATCAAATTCGTGAAAGCTTGCTTTGCCGCCTATTGGATCTACCGTTACAAGGTGACGGACCCGATGGTTTGCTTGGAAATAACAAGCATGGCTAAGTCGGTCAATCTAAAAGACATCATGAGAATGAGAGACCGAGCGATGTTAGCCAGGAGAGATGTCGAGCTGAAACGATCGGTGAGCAGTCCGATCGGTGTCGCTTAAATGATCGTGATAGAAAAAGATGTCCGTTTTTGTCTTGTCCAGCTATAATGTGTTGTTATTTGTAAAATTGTTTGTGAAATTGTTCGTCTATATTAGCTGAAATACATCGGAATTCTGTTATACGATATCGATTAACGCAAGCATAAAGTTTCAGCTAAACTAGCCATTTGACTCCGAGTGAATGTTAACCTGGATGTTGCGTCAGCTTTAATCACAGTTGAACTAAAGCGGTGCGAAGGAGTGCAGTGAAAGAGGATCGGTGGTCACAGTGAAGGATAAGCTAACGAACTAATTGTGTGTTTGAGCTTTTAATCAGATCAGTAGAAAACAAAGAGTCGATTGGAAAACTTCGGAAGACCTGTAATGGACGGAAGAGACCCGAAAGACGTGTGGTCAGAAGCTATGCGTAAAGCTAAAGAGGAATTGGAAGTGCTCCGCCGACAAGAGCGATGGCTGGAGGAAGCAGAGAGTGAAGGGCTCTTCATCGCAATCAGTCATCTGTTCCGAGTGCTGAAGGAAAGTAAAGATATCACCGAAAGAGACGTGAGAGAAGTCCTCAGAGAAGCCAAAAAGTTGTGGTATATGTTCAAAGAAGTCGAGGGTCAGATAAAAGACGATACTCTTGGAAATGAAGCTAAACGAGAAGTCAATGACCCGAAAGTGGAAGCGAAGTCACCGATAAGTGTCGCAGACCTAAAGATGTCGCTGTTAGTGCTCAAAAAACAGAGAGATAACAGATGTAAACAAACTGGTGTCTCTGGTCTGACCGAAAGAATAAGATATCTGGAAGAAGAGAACAAGACATTGTCGTATCTGAACGAAGGCTATGACTACGAGAACGATCACTATAAGACGGCTAATTTCAACCTTCATGGTATGACCAGAATCTTATTAAGAAAAATCGCCGAATTAGAAGCTGCCATTCGTGACAATCAGCCGCCGCCGGTCAGACAGTGCACAGTGATCGCAACAAATAGTGACTCAGAGCCGTTGAGAGCTAACCCATCAGAACTCATGTGTTGGGATTCGCGGAACAATCGATTCATTGAAATTAAAAGAACCGGCAAATATGGTCAGCCGTATCAGTTACCAAGACAGCTGTCGTATAAGCTGAGCGCAAAGAGACAAGTCGAAGAATATGGAATGACTTTTGTTGTCTTCAGATACACGAAGCTGAACCTGACCCACATTAAGAATCTTACCAAAGAAAGCTTTGAGCCCGTGAGACAAAAGCTGATCGATATGGGACTCAAGGAGAACGACATCATCAATGTTATCCCGTATTCGGAGAGCTTTCACTCGGACATGAGAGTGAAACTGACCATAATCGGTAAAGAGAAGCACAAACAATCGAAATTCTCAAAACAGCTGTCGATCACTGGACGGTCGGATGAGTTAATAGCTAAAGGCGTCTGTGATGAAGGAAACCCGAACAGAAACGAAGACATAAGACTGTATAATGAAGTAATGTCAGCCGTTTCTACTGACACTCCTAACAACCCGTTCGTGAATAACTTGATGAATCATCAGTTCGTGTACAAGAATAGTGATAAAGAAGATGAAGGAGACGAAACTGAAGATCGAGAAAGTGAAAGCTGTACTGAAGATGAGGAGAGTAAGCGAATTAAGAGACTGTTAGCGGAACCGATACTGACGACAGAAGAAAAGTTAGTGAAAGACATAAAACTGCCGCAAAGAGAAAGCTTAAGAATCGATGAGATGAGACGAGTCTACAGTGTCAGAGATGGAAAGAAAGTGACTGATGACGTAATGGTCGAAGGACTCTATCGAACCGAAGATATCGTTAGACTCGGAAGAATGACGAATCAGTTAAACGAAGAAGACTTGGTTTGGGACGAAGCTAACATCCGAATGCAGTTCAGAAACCAAGGAACTGATGAAGGCTTCCCCGCGACCGAACTCGAACCGATTATCGAAGCCAGGAAAAGCGAGGTCAGAGCTAATGGTTACTCAGAGGAACAAATAGATGTCATCTTTGATGGCGAACGAATTGAAGAGATAGCGGAAGAATTCTGTGAAGGAAAAGTTACCGAAGCTTACGAGATGTTCCTTCGGTTCAAGAAGGCTAAAGACAGTATTCCGAAAACTGAAGGACAATTAGCTAACGAAAGAAAGAACACGGAAAAGGAAACGAATGACTCGAAAGATACGGAAGAAACGAAAGAAGTGGTGAACGAATTCGAATGTCTGGAAGCTGACCTCAATGGACAATCTGGATCAGTCGCCGGGACGGCTCCTAGGACGCCGGGAGGATATAGTAGAGCCAGAGCAGCTGAAAGCAACGGTCAGCTAATCATCAAAGAAGAAACCCGAGCAGAGACCACGAGTGA
>JAQGCD010000399.1:0-10208 GCA_034698965.1 Zygoribatula sp. | reverse complement strand
TCTAGCGTCGACCGAATTTAGTGAAACTAGACTATGTATAAGTTCAACCCTTCCTTGATTATGAGTCATCATCCTCTTTAATCTAGAAGGAACAGATTTTGTGATTCAATATGCATTCGCGTTTGTCCCAATATTTCATTGATCACATGATCAACAATTAATTTTCTCATCACAGTTCAAACTCGATTGAATAGATGTTTCAGATGCCGCTTACAGAATTAAATTATCTCTCTTAATTTAGAAGTTATTGGCTCCTACTTTTGTGCAGGATATAACGGTACTACTGTTATGCTATCTGTAGTGATAGTCTGGAAATAATCTGAAAATTTCAAAATTATCATACGGTCTGTCATAAAATCGCGTAAAGGAATAACGCGTTTGCAACTGCTTTTTTCATATTCTGAAAATTTTGTATTTATGCTAATTTTTAACAATTGAAAATTAATTGCATTCTTATAGTCTTAAATAAAAAAATTGAATAAAAGATCGAAGAAGATTAACTATTCAAAAAAGCTTGCTAATCTACAGCTTGCTGTATTAGAAGCTCAACTGTTATCGCAATAATTGCCGTTAGAAACGAAGCATAATATGATAAATAATAGCAATAGATCTGCTCTAATGACAGAGACATCTTATTGCGGTTCTGAATCACTTACCGATGCGAATGACATCGGGCAGACTGTCGTTCAGTGCAAACAAATACAAAATAGACACTAAAAACAAATTATGCTTCAAACAAATCATAATCGAAGACTAATTATTGGAAATTTTTAAAGAAATGCAGAGGTTTTGTCAAAAATATTGATCTTCTCTGGAGAGGAGGAATCGTCGCTTAGCAACGCATCCAAAAGCAGATCCACAGCATTGATATTTTGACTCCAGTGCACAGAATGCATGGAATATTCTGTGTTTCGGTGCTGACCCCTACAACCCGAACAATTTGTCAGATGTGAGCGCATAGGAGTAGCGATTGACTGCTTCTCAAGTCAGTCGGCTATTGGTTGGCCTTGATCTCAAGCCATTAACATCAAGATTCTTTCAAATAAGTCATCAACCGTGCAAACTTGCATTCCTTGCTTGAGAGGAATGATCCAAAGGTATAGAAGACTCATTCCACAGCAGGCCTTGACTTTTGGATCTAACGAAAAGATTTTCCCAACAGAAAAGAGTGGATAGAAACAGATTCCTATAGCAAATCGTGTGATCAACGATTAATTAGGCGACTGATCGAACGGAAAAATTATATAATTTTTATTTACTTTATTAAATTAGATAAAATGGTCTCGAAATGAGTGATCAATTGATTTGTTTGTCATATAAATACAATCTGTGATGAAATTATATATATATTAAGAGATATCTGTATAATAAAAACACCGAAGGACTGCAAATTTATGATATGATTTCCGAACTATATTTACAGATAAACTAAAGGATCGGATAAGAAACAGATTTTCGGAGATAATGAGCAATTGGATAGAAAAATCGATTCTCTATCCGATTGTTTGGCCACTGAATCAATATCAGATCATAAAATGAAATGTTTTTCGGCTAAAATTTGTTAAAAACCTTCAAATAGTCATCAAAATAGAGATAAGGCTTTCCTAACAAGTTGTTAGTAACAACAAATTCTTTAATTAATTTACGAAAACAAAGATTCGTATGATTCACAAGATATGGCACAACCGATAGCATTAGGGGCTCTCCTATCGATCCGCTGTCTTCGTCGTCATTCCAGAATGTTCTCTCCATTCTTCACTTGACCTGTATTTTCGTCATAGTAGTTCTCATATGACCACAACGTCCAAGTGACCACTGCAAAGGTGGTCGCATTGGTCGGGAAGGCCCTGACCAGAGTTGGGGTCACTCCACGCACAAAAACTCCTATCCCTTCTTCAGTGAGGGAATGTTTGATACACTGACGCATTGATGTATAGGTGGTGTCGGCCTGAATTCGCGACTTGATCACATCCAATGGGTAGATGGCCAGCCATGACACAGCACCGGCTGTCCCACCGGCAAAAAGCAGCCAAAGGGTAGATGGGGATGACTTCTTAGAATATGTGAGCAAATGTTCATAACACGAGAAGTAGACGGCAAAGGCAGGCGCATCGCGGGCCACCGTCGCTGAGAATCCTCGGTACAGAGCTCTGAAACCTCCTTCAGCACGAATAGTGTTCCGAAAGCAAGACATGACGGATATTGACCTCAACTGAGCTCTAGTCTTGACCAATTCCATCGGACAACTGATCATAGCCTGCGAGAGACCGGCAGCACATCCGGCCATCGCCTGCCATAACAAACTTGGTTCACCTGATGCTTTGCGTAACATTGATCCGTAAACTCCGAACACAATTGCATTGATTGCTGTCAAACCAGTGAGTGGTGCGCACAGACCACGATAGAGGGAAATGATCTGTTGAAAAGTAGGGGAACAGTTGACTTACTTTGGGAACATACCGGCAAAAGTTTCCTTTAACTTACCGAATGGTTGGCGAATACTGATGTCATGGAAAGTCTAGTGGCGCTGGTCTGCATAACCACTTTAATTGTGTCCAGAGGGTGTCCGACCAGCACTCCAGCGGCACCTTCGAAGTTAAGAGTTAGTAATGTGTGGCCAACAATGGGCATAAACCGGTGCATACCTCCGACACATCCAGCGATAAAGTCTATAGGACTAGCCATCTAAAAGGGTTAGTTTCCATAGCAACTTTGCTTGGCTTCGTATGGTTGGAATAGTTTCGAAGAAGTTATCTGAAAGTTATTCCTCGTCTCTGCCAAAAGAGACCTCAACACTCATGTGCTGTTGAGAGATGTGGTGCACTGCACTGCATCACTGGCTGTACTTTCCTATGCTCCGGGCGATCGACAACTTTTTTGCCCTTTGCTGTGCGCAATCAGACTAAAAGACATTCAGCAAATCTAATATGAGATAAGGACATCCAGTCGTATGTCATATGAGTCCTGTGCCTGATCTCGACAGCCAAGTCGACACTAGATAGAGTCGACAGTCCACTGTTCTTACGACACGATCGTCACAAGTCCTCACTTTTCCCCTTTACCTCAATCAGAGACGAGTTCGGTCTCATTGCCAAACATTTTACGAATTAATGAAAATAAAAACGAAATTCTTTTATAAAATGTTAAATTCGTATAGTTTTAAAAAGTTATAATATAGCAACAAATGTTATTGAGTATTAAATATTGATTGAAAACATTATATTCTAAGTGTAGATGAAAACAAGTTTATGAAATTTTCTAATGAATTATCACTTTATCTTAATTTTCATCTTCTATTTTCTTTCAAAGATTTTTGATTACATTTATACAAACAATTTATAGTAAATATTATGTGAGAGATGACTAATTATTTACAACTTTTGACTGAATAGTCTGAGATTTGAGTTAATCATCGTCGTCTGAGCTGAGGACAATACAATCGTCTATTTGGCCACTCATTGGTTTCGGTCTTTCAGTGGGGCCATAAATATCAGCCAAATAGCTGTCATCGACAATGTTGTCCGTCTCATTGGCCTCTATTTGCTCCATATTATTACTTTCCGCTTCATTATTTTGTTTAACTTCTTCTTTTAGTTCAGGTTCTATTTCATTATTTATTTCTGGCTTGACTTCCAATTTAATTGGTTTAATATCTTTCTTGTCTTCGTTTTTGACCTCTTCTTTAGGTTCAGGTGGTTCAGGTATCTTTTGACTCTCTTGCGATTCTTCTTTCGATTCTTTCACATCATTGTCAATGCGTTCCGTCTTCACGACGACACAGCGTTCAAGTCTTATCTTAATCTCTTTGTTCAACTTGAACTTGACTTTGAGCTGGTCCTCGTAGATGACATCCAATTCGACCATCAGATTGTCGAAATATGAATTGAGAGTAAGACTCGTTCGGTTATAATCGAAGTTTCTCGAAATTAATGAGACCTGTTCTTTTTTCATTTCGTTATAAGGCTTTTGTCCGCGAAATGATATGTTATAGAGATTCTCGCACGAAGTAAAGTGAAAATCGGCCAAATGTTTCATTAGAAGATAGGGATGATCGGGATAAAAGGTATCGCAGTCCTGTTCTTCTTTACATAGAAGGCATTGCCTCGGCATCCAGTTATAGTGTTTGCTGATATGGAGCTTCACTTTCCAGAGAGCATCGAAGGACCGAGCTTCCATCCGACAGAGTTGGCCGGCTCTCACACATAGCGGACAAGTCATATCAATACCGGTCGTGTTGGGCGTATCATTCTTTGCAAAGTCTGCATGTGTGATCTGGCTGTTGAGAAAGTCAACAATCCACTTGTTGATATCTTGCGGCATTTTTTCTGTGATATCCATTTCAATTGAATTGTGGACCAAATTGTAGTGTTGGTTCATTTCAGCGTAGGACACACAACCAAATGGTCGAATATATTTGCATATATTGCAACTGTAGCCCAAATCGAGATGACCTTTGTAGTGCTCGATAGCGTCACTCAGGCCATTGATAATGTACCCGTCTATGCAAAAGACACAGAAATATTTGGTCGGTATGTCTTCTTCATTCAGAGTAATCGATTTATTTTGCGATTCGGAACTCGGTTTCGAAGTTGACTTCTTGGCGACCGCCTGTTTAGTTGGACGTCGCTCTTCTTGCACATCCATCAGCTCTTTCTCTGACTCCATATCGGAATCAGCCTCAGGTGCTGATGGGCCGTAATCCGAGTCTTCGTCCTCACCAACAAAGTCTGTTCTTCTAAACTTCTTGGAGCGAATATCAGAAGAGTGAACGCCGCGGTAGTGCACTCTTTCATATTGTTCATGACTTAGGCTTTTCGACCTCTTTCTTCCCGATGAAACATCATTCTTAAGCGGTCCCAAATATGTACTATCTCTTATTCTCTGAGTCAAAGCTCCTTTCGACCCTTTGGTTGAATGACCAGAAGTGCTTGTTGTGCTCTTTCTTGCAGTTGTTTTTACTCTTTGCAGATGAGAGCCAGAAGTCATTCCAACCGATTGCGTTTGAGTGGAGGGAATAATAAATTTTTCAATTCTTGTCTCTTCGTTCGGATGCTTTATCTTGGAATGAGCTGCGATCGCCTGTTTCTGACCAATGAAATCACAACCAGTGAAACCACATTTGAGTGACGATTCCGTTTTATGTATTGACGATAAGTGATTCTTAATGGCCGGTTCTCTTAGAACCACGACATTGTTCACATCAGTTGAGCACAAAATACATTTATACAAATTCTTGTCTTTAGTCGCTATATTGGAGGGAGTGATCAGTTCAAAGTAAGATTGGCCTTCGAAGCGGGCTTTGATGCCTCTTTTAGGAACAGGTGTTTCATTGATATAATCGTCGATAATGTCTTCGTCTCGAGTGACGGCCGATTGTTTAGATTGAACGCCAACTCTATTGATATTCTTGAACGTGTTCTTATCGAGACCACTTTTTTTCAATTCTTTGGCATAAGGTTCTAAATTAATTGAAGGTGGCAATCCAGTAGACGGATTGGACGTAACAGATAATGGCCCTTTTTCCATGTGCTCTCTCACTGCTCTCGATTCTCTATATTGGCGATAATTCATGTCAGAAGGCCTTTCATTGGGTTTCAGTTTTAATTTTGTTTTAAATTGAGATTTGACTTTCTTTTGTTTTGACTTTTTAGTCTTAGTATTTTGTTGAATTGGTGTCGAAGCTGATGGACATGGCAAAGGACTGAAATGATCACTAAAGATTTGCTCATAATTATGATTGCCGATGACTTGAGGTTCTATTGAAGGAGTAAGAGATGGGTAAATCGGTTGGTGATAGCTTTCGTAAATTGGAGAACCCGGTGTCAAGCCAACATCTTCTAAGTCATCTTCATAGAAATTATCGTTTGATTCCTCTTCATCTTTCACTGGCGGAGGTGGTGGTGGTGGTCTTGGTGGAATTGGCCTTTTCTTTGGAATCTCAAAATGACCGTCAAGTCCGGGAATATCCGGATTAGACTGAAGAGATAACTTCCTATCAAATCTTTTTACTAGTGGCTGATAATTCTGTCCGTTTGGCACTTCTACCACTTTGTCCTCTGAATCCAAACTAATTACTTCAGCTTCAGCTTCAATCGATTCCAATGCATTGATTATGTTCTGTTCTGCTTTATTATAAACACAGATATCTTGATCGCGATGCTTTTGTACAGTATGAACTAAGACATTAATTTTTTCGGTGTCATTAAACTTGCATTGGAGGCAATAATATTTGTGGTCATCCAAATCGATGTCCAGATCAGGACAAGACCTCGGCAGCCATAACGATATGATATCCTTGGGAAAGTATGCAATGGATTTACAAACGATTATCTTACAGATTTCACGATCTTTCAAGTCTTCTGAAAGTGTTAGACAATTTAATTGTAAATTGTTTTGAGACCTAAATTAAAATTGAGGTCAAATGAGAAAAATATTTCGGAAGTTTAAAATAAATACCAAATTTTGTTATGATTTGAGATCTGATGCATTTGCAAGTGTGTCATGGTCTTCGCGCGGAATCTACATAGGTTGCACTGGTAATCTCGTCGGCCGTGAACTTCGAGCAGATGATCGATTAGTTTGTCCACGTCTTCAACTCCAAAAGGTTCGGGCATTGGGTCAGTCGGTTCTCTGTCGGCGAGACAGAAGTTGCAGAACACATTGTGGTGCGATGACTGGACGTGTTGTTTGAACAGTTGGACATCATTTCCTGACCAGAAGCATTTCTTCGGCGACTCGAAGCTGTCGGTCGAACAGCAGCGAAAAAAATTGGACAATTTTCGCTCCTTTTTGGACAAATTGCCGATTGATTTGTAGCTAATTATAGGTATTTTGCTCTTTGGTAGAGTTACGGTTTCGCTCATTGTCACCGATTTATTCCATTTCGGTCGACTTCTTCAGCAAAAATTAATTCATTGAAAGCAATCTTTTGTTATAAATTCAAACCAAAGCCAATCAAAATTGATGGTTAAAAAGTGATGTAACGATCAAATAAGACCTCAATCTGAGTCACATTACACACATATCACGTTTGAATGTCTCACAGGTTTTGAATCCCTTTAAATGCATTTAGCATTGAAAACAATGACAGCCTCTCTGTCAGCCAATAATAACTCAGTCTTTGAACGTGTCTTTAGGTCATAAATAGCGTCGACAAGTGTTGAGTCAGCTGAGAGAAGGTCATCAAACCAGTGGTTCTTTATCGATGATCAAATGATGACCACTAGCCTGAAGATTGACCTCAATTAATCGTAATATGTCTTCAGTCTAATCCGACTTTCCTCTCAACTAATCCGACTTCTGTTGAGACGTTTTTGGTTTTCAACGATTTATACGTAAGGTTTACATGAATTGCGTCAATCAAACAGTTATAATAAACAAACAAAAAATCTGAAGCAGTTTTTGAGTGAAATATCAGTGAAAAGTCTGAAGACATAACGCGCTCAACGACTCTCCAATGGAACCGATTGCCCAAATTGTGGTTCACTGTTGATGCCAGCCTTGAACCCGAGCTAAACGATGGGCAACGCACTGGTGGGCAGTGCCCCGCAGGCCATACACCCGATAGAGTACTATCTTTCAGACGTCGGGGAGTTTCAGTTCATCAATTCTCTCGGTTCGACCCGATTCCTTAAAGTGGCCAAATGTCGCCATTACGAGGGCGAGTGTGTCGTCAAAGTGTTGGCTCTAGAAGACCCGTCTCTGCCGTTGGCCACTCATAAGCAGCGCATTGAGCTCTTGTCTAATCAAACGGCGCGTAACGTATCGATCGCTGCCTTTCATAGGGCTGTAATTAACCCGAACTTCGCGCTCATTGCCCGACAATACGTCCGATACTCTCTTTATGACCGGCTCTCGACCCGACCCTTCCTCACAGTGGTCGAGAAGTGTTGGCTCGCCTTTCAATTAATTAAATGCATGGAATGGTGTCATCAGAGAGGTATTCACCATGGTGACATCAAACTGGACAACATTCTCATCACTTCTAGTCTATGGCTGGTCATCACCGATTTCGCCACATACAAACCAGTCTTCCTACCAGATGTGAGTTGAATCCAACCTCTCTTCGGTCCTCCTTTGTCTTCATTATCTCTGATCATTATCTAAGCGCTCAATGATGAATATATTGTATTTAATTTTATTGATATCAAATGATATATATTTTATTGATATGATTTAAAATTAGCCAATAAACTAGATATTAGACATGTTGGGCAAAAGTATAATCAAATTGCTTATCATGAAACCAATTATGAGACTTTCATTAACGCTCAGTCATCGCATATAATTAACCTTTGCTGAAAATATACATTTAGATGACTCATATTTCTGCGATTTATAATAAGTTCGTAGAACTATTCAATAGACAATACAATCGGGAAAATTCTGGTTCAGAAATTCCCATTTTCATAAGTTGATGCATAACGATTGAACTTTTTAGCTTTTTTACCTAACGGTAGAATTTATAAATTGAAATTAGTTATGTTAATTAATTATAGTATTGCTCTATTAGTTTATAAACATCCATATTTCCTATTGTTGGATGTTTTGATCACTTTTCGATCACATTTCAGTCTTATGATCCCAACTATAGAGTTAAGTGTAATTTAAGCTGTCCTTTGATAACGTTGTTATATAAATATTTTCTTTAATTTCGGTGTCGATTCGCTCAAAGGCTTATTTTTCCCTCAAATGTCAATCAAATATTTAAAATTACAACGCTTTTGACAGCTTTGATAAATTTAAAAAATAAAAATAGAACAAAATTTTAATGCAAAAAACAATTTGCACATTAATACATTTACATTTATTGACAAACTTTACTCTATTTCACTGTTCAGGACAATCCATCAGACTTTTCATACTTCTTCGACACCTCTCGGCGCCGGTGTTGTTATATAGCGCCCGAACGCTTTGTGAGCGATAGCTCTGGCCTTCAGACCGATGTATTGAATGCGATCTCAAACCAGTCGACCGAACCTCAACTGACATCGCAAATGGATATGTTTAGCGTCGGCTGTGTTTTGGCCGAACTCTTCTCCGATGACACCCCTAACGGCAATCTCTTCGATTTGGGTGATCTTTTGGGCTTCAGACAGAACCTATTCTTTCCAGACAAGGCTTTAAATTCAATATCCAACGAAAAGATCAAAGAATTAGTTGAAAATCTAATTAGTTTAGACCCAAAACAGAGGAAACTTTCAGAACAAATATTGTCCGAATTCAGTGGAACTGTGTTTCCGCTGTATTTCGAGTCTTTATATGACTATTTGCGTCAATTAGTTCGTCTGCCGCCCGACGGAAAGATTATCAAACTATCTCAAGACATAGAACATTTAATTGAGTCGATTCTGGAGCACGAGCCACATGGTCTTCTCATGCTTCTGGTAGTGATCACATCGACAATGCGCGGACTCAAACATGTTCATTGCAAAATATTGGCTCAAAGACTGGCCTGTAGAATAGCCGAGGCCTCTCCCGCTATGTCCACGTTCATCACCGATCGACTTCTTCCTTACTTATTGCACTCTTTGAGCGATACCGACGCAACAGTTAGAGCAGAGTCTATCAGCTCCATCACCACTAGTTTGGAACAAGTGATTGAATTACCACAAAGTGATAATAATGTCTTTACTGACTACATTCTCCCTTGTTTGGTAAGATTTGTCTTCTTCTTTAATGTACATTAAATTCTTTGCCAATTTTCAGGGTCAGACCATGACTGATCGTTCGGTTTTCGTTCGGCTCACAATGGCCGCAAACATTAGCCGCTTGTCTAAAGTAGCGCTCAATTTCCTGAATCAATCGTGTGATCAAAACTATGACGAAGAGTTGTCTCTATTGCACGACTCGTTTCAAATGATTGTATCACAACTGCTCACAGACTCGAATAACTGTGTCCGACGAACTCTTTTGCTAACCCCCGAGAGCTGTGCCAATCTGTGCGTCTTCTTCGGTCGCCACAAGACTAATGAAGTGATTCTCAGTCATATCATTACTTTCCTCAACGATAAAGTATTGTTATGATTGTCTCGAATTTTCAATGCTTATTAATTTATCCGATTTTCAGAATGACTTTCAATTGAGAGCCTCATTCTTCGACAACATAATAGTTATCGCATCTTATTTGGGATCTCAATGCTCTCCGATTCTACAGCCACTTCTTCAGCAGGGATTATCTGATGCTGAAGAGATAATAATCTATAAGA
>JAQGCD010000398.1:0-10224 GCA_034698965.1 Zygoribatula sp. | reverse complement strand
AGTTCTATCTAATTCACTGATACACTGATTGCAATTGTGAATTTTCTAGGTCATAAAAAAGAGTAATGGAATCCCCTTTTGATTGCCATCTCTTACAAACACAATAATTATAACGAATTTCCACTCTATGATGAAATAAGAGCCCAGTCATGGCAAACCTGGTTCTTAACAAATGAGTTTTGTTCTAACTGTTTACCTGTCATGTGTCACGTGTTTGTAATATTTGTCCATAAATATTATCGGGAAAATTCCACAAAAACAAGAGCGAAAAGCTATGCATTCTTAATGTCGTGGACTCAGTGATGACCCGAAGCTCTTTTTGAAGGACTTATTTTTTATTGTTATCGCATTAAATCAAATCCTTTGACAAGTATTGGAAAATACACTTTTGGGTGAAATAATTTAATAATCAGATTATGACAAACACTCATATGTTATCGAAAATATTTATTTAAAGGAAATATTGAAATATTTCTTCAATAGATCTCGAAACTAAATATAGTTGACGACGATCTACTAAAAAGGGCGTTAGCTTTATCACAAGTCTATGGAGCTAAGGCCTTTTTACTTAGATAGTCGGTTATTATCGTCAGTTATGATCGTATGAGACATCAGTGTTCGGATATTTTTTTAGTGATGACTTATCATTTATATAAATCCATAGTTAAATGTAATTTGTATTGTCTGTTGAAAGTAAGTTTGAGTGAAGATATAATTCCTTTGATGAATCATTGACGTAAGGGATGAGACAATAAATAAATACAAGAATCGAAATGAAATTATGAATTATAAGAAATAAGAAACAAATTAATCCTAATTTAGTCGTAAATTGTTTGACATTATAAGGGAAATAGTAATTTGTGATGAGAGCCTTGTATATCATGCAAGTCTAGGCTCTAACAAAGTAGACGATCGGTAATTAGTTTTCGCAATCGGAGTGCAATCGTTGGCTACAAATTGATAATTATTTTTTCAATAGAAGGTCAACGAAAATGCTTTATCCGAATGCGTGTGGAATAATATAAGATTGAAAATACTAATCACAACTGTGTATAAGACACTAATGACGTAACCGATCCAAACCTCGGGCCTGTGATACGTCCATCCCCTCAACATAATCGATCGCAACGCTTCCAACGGCTGAGTTATCGGACTCAGGTCAGTGAAGTATCTGAAGTAGTGTGGGATCGACTGAATGGGCCAAATGACGCCCGACATTATCCACACGGGAAGCATCATTCCGGTCAGTCCGATCTGCAGGGATGACAACATATATCACTCATTATTTTTAATTCAGTGATTATTTATGGCATTAGATCTACTCAGTTATCATTTTGGTTTCAAGTATTAAAATTAAAATCGAAGATAATTATGCAAATTATAAAAGATTTTATGCTTAAATCGAGATCTAAGTTCATCACTGCTCGGGGCTAATTGTCCGGTATCTAGTCATCAGTTACTACGAAAGTTTTTAAAATATATAATTGTTATAAATGTTAATAAAACAAACCTTCATCGCCTACTGAACTAAAATTTTTAGATCACCAAGATTAATCATGCAGTGTATAATAACAGTTATATAAGTAAATTAAATCCTTATAATATTTTTCTTTTCGACACAATGGTTGTCGAGATTTTTATACCGAACCATTGTAATTGGGTCAGTGTCGACTCAATTCATCCTGTTATTCTGTCTACTTTAATGCCATTACTTGTCTTCTAATGAGTTATTACAGCAAATTGCATAATAATATAATTGTTAAAAATTATTAATGCCCATGAAAAAAATTAATTATCCAATGAAACCTTATTTTTTAAATCTTTAAATTAATTTAAAGATTGTTCAGCCCTTCATCACTGAGGGGTGCCAAGGTGGCTAGAAGGAGCAAAACAGGAAGTCATGATTACTCACCCCGACTGAGACCTCGTCAAAGAGCAGGAGTGAGACGAGAAGCCCGATAGACATGCCTTGGAGTCCTTGCAAGAAGAACATGAGGTAGACCTCTACGTAGCTGCCGAGTTGCACATTGGTCAATATGCCGAACGCCACTATCATTGAGACCAAGACCTGACTGGATATGAGCAGCACATTCTGAATGACGTGCGCCACGAAGAACTCAATGGGCCGAACGCCGGCCACGAACACTCTCTCCATACTAGCGTTTTTGCGGTCATAGATTATTTGAAATGAAGAGATAATCATCGGAAGGACGTGAGCCAATGCCATCATAAGGCCGGGAGATATGTAGACGTTCAGGTTGAGGTCAACCCATCCGTAAACCGCTTCCTCGACAAGGATAGGCGCGAAAGTCCTATAGAGGTTCGGCCCGTACTTTGAGCCCAAGGCCCGCAGGAAGTTCTCGAAGGCTTTGAATAAACTATTGTATACAAGATTTCCGATAATGCTATTACTAAAGTCGGCGTAAAGTCTGATCTGACTATCGTCCAGCTCTTCGTCACTCATCTCAAACAAGTCGGTGAGTCTTAGTTCAAATGTGTCGGTGAAGTTGCGATCGAATACAATTGAAAGCATGTTTTTGCCCCTGGACACCGACTGATAGGCCGTCTCATTGTCTTTGTACTCGAATATTTTCAGATACCGAGGGTCTATTGAGTCGAGATATAGTTGGGATAGTCTAGGGTTGAGATCACCGTTGTATACGGCAATAGGGATGCCGTGAGGCTTCTGACCGATCGAGAACTTCATTACTGTTAGGACAATGACCGGCAACACGTAGAACAGGAAGAGGAACAGTGGCCGCCGTAGTGTCAAGATGTAGTACTTCCATAGCATTGTGACCACTCTGTGCAGATCGCATCGTCGGTTGCCGTTCGTATAGTTCGTATTGTTATTGTTGTTTATGTTGAAGTCGATTGTATTCGAGCGGTAATTATCGGTAATTATGTTGCAATCGCTTTCGTGATCGGCTGCTGAGTCACCTGTTGTTGAGCTGTTCTTCACTTTCCTATTAAGTATTTGGTTCTGACACAGCTTCAAGAACACCTCCTCCAGTGTATCACTATTGTACTCAATCAGGAGCTTCTGTGGGTTCGATTGCTTGAGGATAGTGCCGGCGCTCATGAAGGCCACGTTGGCCGCGGTCTTCGCTTCTTCGATGTAGTGGGTTGTGATCAGAACTGTTTGGCCTGCAATTGATGACAAGCGATAAACACTTTGTTCAACACATGCATCTTAGTAGCTCATACAAGCTGGTACTCAAGGATAGTAGGATAGTATGGTAGCTATTCTCCTGACCTGTCAATACTATGGCAGAGCTACGCCATTTGAATAATTCAATAAGATTTATGGTCCTTATTGTATATTAAAGTTCTTCAATTTATCATTTTTGCAATTATTCAAATATGAATTTCTAATTTACGGATAAATATATTTGTAAAATATGAACTAAATTAAAGCTAAAAGTTAGTGAAAGTAATTTTCTCCAAATACTTCAAAAGGTAATAAAAGTGAGTTCAAGTAATTAGTGTTCAATATTATGATTGACAAGGATAATTTATAGATAAACTAACCAGAAGAGTTGAGTCACAAGGACAATTAGTGTAGTATTCAGTTACTGTAATTATGCACAAATCTCATTCATGCACTGACTTTCAGCTAAATAATAAGGTTGAAAAAACTAAAGAAACAAATAAGAATCTAGGTCATTCATGTTATTCGATGTGGTTTAATGTTAATTTTGACAATAAGGGGTCTTAATAAACCTATTGGGCAATCAATGGTCCTACATCATTTGACTTTAAATGTCATTAATATTGCAATTAGAATATAAGAAGAAAATAGTATCGCTATTGTAAATATTCATCATGATATCCCAATGGATTGGCTGCATGTTCATTTTTAAGCCTATATAACTTTCCAGGAATTTAGCCGATCTCTAAACTAAACTGAGTACTGAGTGAATAACCCAATAAACGCCAATACATTGACACCGAATCAATTATCGTAACAAAGACTCACCATATTTATTGCATATGCTCTCCAAGTATTGCCAAATCCGACACCTGAGCAGAGAGTCGACCCCAACAGTGGGTTCATCCAGGATAATGAGTTTGGGTCTGTGAATCATTGTTATGGCGATCGACACTCGTCTCTGTTGTCCACCACTCAGACGACTGATCGGTCGACTCTTCTCCGGTAAGTTAAGTATTTCCATCAGACCATCAATTCTTTCGCTCAACTCTTGTGGTGGCATATGATATAAATTTCCATAATATCTTAGTATTTCTCTGATCGTAAACTCTTCGAACAGAGCCAAGTCTTGAGGCATATATCCGACACCCGGTCCCGGAATGTCCGAATACCTGCTGCCAGGCCTAACACCAAACACTCTGATTGATCCATTCGTATATTTGATTCTTCCCAGTATCGATCGAATCAAGGTGGTCTTGCCACATCCATTTGGGCCCAAAAGGGCAAAGATTTTTCCTGCAAATTATAATGAACATAATTTAATATTATATTTTTCAAATAACACTATTTGAAAAAGGGCAAATATGGTATTTGCTATCATACCTCTAGGTATTTGAAGGCATAACTTGTTGAGCACTTTTTGTTTGCTGTTGTACTGGAACTCGACATTCCTCACATCGACTGCCAGCACATCACTACTATTGCTCTCCTTGTTGATGTCGTTGATCTGATCTGGATCATTCAGGTAAGAGAAGTTTTCCATTTGGCACTCTTCACACTTTCACTTTTGTGATATGTCTCTTAACAGATATACAAATGGCAACACATGGCAAGTGATGGCAAGCGATGGCAAGCGATGGCAAGCGATGGCAACCACTTTCGGCGATGTTCTCTTGGCATCGACTGACGGTCTGACAGCTCTTTGTCTGTCGTCAAATGAGTTCTGCAATTATCGTCAGACAATGTGCACTCTTAGAGCGGTATTACTCTTAGGACACGAATAACAGCAGAAGAACTGGTTTTCCATGACTTCAATGTCAAAAATACATCTATTGATTCAATTGGAGGATCGCTTCAAGACTACAGTCGACTGCAGTTTACTCGGGATTACTGATCACTGATCACTAGCGCTAACCTTACGTCTTATGGATTAATGTTAAGGCATTGCATAACTCGCATATCGAGCGCATTGTTTGCAGTGTAGACTCAGTTCGATCAGGAAAGTCGATCATACAGTGAGCGTAAGTGTCGTAATCGATATCAAGCTATCATACATCTAGTGTTCAATCGCCCAACAGGTCTGACAAACGAGTCCAACCTTATCCTTGGCTGAGCTGTTCTGAGCTGTTCTTTGCTGCGAGTGTTGTGTCGACCACTGCTCACCAATCACTCGAACACATGTCAGTCCAAGTCTATGCACAAAAGGCTTGCAAAGCTCGGCATTTAACAAGAACAAGGATAAATGTTGCATTCGAGTATTGTCAATTGCCAGGTTTCCTTTCTATCAAGCAATGCCAATCCTATCAATTTTAAGGTGACCAACTTCTTCTGTTCACCATCATGTATTTTATTTCGTAAATTAGCTTAACTTAATGTGTAAAATTAATCTAGTATAATTTTTTATGTTGAGACTGAGAACACCTACTTGTTTAGATTTCAAAAATCATCATCCATAATTGCCACAATATGGAAGACACCGACAAACTTACAACAGAATAAGTGCATCCTTATCTTTATCAAGTCAAATATCTACTATAGTTATTGTAGTTAGGTGATAGATCTGGACACTTTGGCTCACATGCAAAGCCAGGTTTTTCGAGACATCTTGCTAATGATAAAAGTCACAAAGTGTTCTAAACTGTCCATAGCAACTTCTAGATGGTGGACACAAATATCGAATTCAATGCAGTTCAGGAGAGACCTAGACGTCTGTCAGCCTTATTAGGTTCGCCAATAATTTCATCTGACATAACATAAGTGACTCACTTTCTCATTACATACCTCAGGCATTTGTAAATTGTTCTCTTTTCATGCTCTCTATCTCACTCTCTCCACGATTAGTACCCTTTCCCTCCTTATTCCTCCACTTAATGGAATTCTATTAGATATCCAAAACCAGATGAAAAATAGTTATTAATTTTTTTAACCGAAAATATATATTTTATTAATTATTTAACCGCATATTTCGCAACAGAAGAAGTAATTAATCGGTGATTATATTTTCAAATTAAATTAAGTAAAAGTTAATTATTGGCTCATCTGTAATGATAATATTCTAGTTTTTATAATTCGATTTTTTCACAATCGCAATGATATTTGCCATCAAATACCTGATTGACACTGAAGTCAAGCCCTAAGGAATGAGATTAAAGTGAATCTTTTCTTCAGCAATGTTTCAATGCCTTTGATATAAAAGCCAAAGCAATAACACATCCTTTGCCTAATCAACCAATTTATTGCTCATTAACTTCTATTGAGGGGAATTTCAATGATACATAGAATCGAGAGAGACGTGACTCGTCTGTTGGTCAGGTCATCTCAATGCAATTACATGAAATGACCTAAAGTAATGAATTGAACACTGTAATGAACTGTAAGGAGCTGTAGAGCATTGTTTTGAAATTTAGCCATCTGTAAGTTTTTTTTGACGAAAAATCTCTTTCAACAAATCTCTTTTGATGAAACTATGCTTTATTTACTAAACTTATTTAATTTGGTCATTATTTATTTGAAGTGACGTGTTTGACACAACAGGACATCATGTCATGTCATTTTAAAAAACTGCTGTCTTTTCCCAACTCTAATGATACATTACATCCAAATGAGATACACATTAATGTAAAGTATTCGTGAGTACAAATTAATTGATAAGATTGCCAAGTTGCAATTTGGAAATACTATTGATTTTTATTACTATTGAAAGTTCTTCGACTTATTTTGCACGAGTCAATAAATCCTAAACTATGTCTGACCATGTCTCCGATTTTATTCTGGGCTTTAGTGACAGAAGGCTATCAGTAATGGTGAAGACTCACTTAACTCACTTAACTGTGATTTGACTTAAATCATTGAATTCTCAAATAGTTCCTAAATATAATTTCCATAATTGCTGTCATTGACATTTCAATGTTTGATGTCATTTAATACAGTATTAAAGTAATTTACTATTAATATAATTCCAATTAACGATGTATTAAGTCAAGTGTTTGACGTCTGGGTCAATCGCCGTCTGTCGGCTCCGATCCAAACTCAGTCATTGATTCCATCGGTTTTAAGATCGAAGGTCTTTTCAAAAGAAGAGACAATTTTCTTCTAAATTCTTAAACATCGCTAAACATCGGACAATATTTTAATATTTATATGATTCGAATTCAATGTCAACTTCAGAGTGAATTCCCATTAATGAAAATAATGTCATCATTTCCATGGAATATATTTAAAATTTTAATTAATTTCTAGATATGAATCTTGATTGCAATTGTAGGCCAAGTTTACATTAGTTTCTTCCTATTATATCAATGAAAAGACAGAATCATTTAAAATTATATTTGATAACAAGCAATTTAATTAATACCTTGTGTTGAGTCGATTGTCGTGTTTGTTGTCATAGATTAGAAGCGCCATAATCACCATCAATGTCACTGAAAAAACAAAATTATGAATTTATTAATTTACAAAATATATAAAGATATAAAGAGTCTACAGAGGGTGGCTGTAGGTAAGGCTGGCAATAAAGAGACTGGGTTTAGTGGGGGCCGGCAGTCGAGAGGGCTGGCATATAGGGAGATGGAGAAATGGGTTGCTATGGCCTTCGAATTTCACCATATTAATGCCATTTAAAATATACCAGGTATCTAAAATAACATATTAATTTCTTTAGTTTGGGTAAAGTTTTCATCGAATATCTGTATTGAAAATTATCTGAAAAATAATAGAAGAAGTCTCACATAAAAGCCATTCAACAAAAAATATTTCCATTAAGAAATATCCCTTGTTATCCATTATATAGCCGACCGCGATGTCGATCAGACCCAGAATCAAATTGATCAGAGCTTGCGATATACCAAACGCTGTGCCTAAAGTGCGTTCGGGCACTACCGCCGACACCATTGTCCAGACAGTGCACGCGAACACCGAATACGATATTCCCATTAGTGCTATCGAAAGCCATGGGTTCACGAAAGTGAAGCACAGAATGAGGTGCGAGACCGCGCTCACCAACACTGAGGCCAACACGAAGTACATGTCATTCCCGATTCGGCTGATCAGTGCACCCATTATTGGTGAGGCGAATATTGATATGAAGTATATGGAACTGTTGATGAGATTAGCCTCTGAAGAAGTGAAACCGAATTTGTTCTTATAGAATGGACTGAAAAGACAACAAAAATATATATATATATATTTAATTAGAAATAATTATAATTAATTTAAATTCAAAAAAAAATACTCGAGGTTTAATTTGATAGAAACCTTGGCAAGATTACAATCTAGGCGTCGGCCCCAGTCCTACGCTATTAGCACTAAAGCATGGACCTTTATGATAGATTATAGACAAATGCCGATCAAGGGAATACCCCACCCCTCCTCTGATGCCCATGTTTAAGATTTAGCCCATGTTTGCCCCATCCGTCTGAGTTATCCGATGTTTGATTGATGTCAATGAGCTGAAGAACATGTGTCGAGCCTTTGGCTGTTATTGGTTTCTATGTGGCTATGAATTTAGGAGATAATGACTTACATTCCGAGTGATATGAAAGGAAAGATTGCACTGTAATAGAAAACGATAACTGTAATGAGTGCCCAGTAGTCGAACTTGAAGTGAACCAAGTCTTTAATCGATATCTTATTCTCATCTTTGCTCGTCTTCTGTTCCGAAGTTTCGCCTAATATTTTGGTAGCTCTTCGATCGAAAAGGGCCAGAATAATGGCCAATAGTAGGTCGAGTGTGGGCAACAGTGTGACCACAATGAATGTGAGACCCAAACACTTGTGTCCAGTGATGTGTCGGTTGAGTCTGTTGTAAAGCGGTTCCATAGCAATGAAGTTGATTGTACTTCCAAACCGATTGACACTTAATTGAAGTCCGAACACCAAATTGAGTTCGTTTTTCGGAAACCATTTGATTGCTCTCATGTAACCGACAAGAGTCAGGTTATCGCTGCCGACGGCAAACACGAGTCGCGCCAAAAGCATTAGCCAAAACTTGTTGACATAAGCGCCCACTCCTTGAGAACCAAATATTTAATCTTCTTATACTCAAACTTGGTTAAAAATAGCATGATATACATTTAAGAAAATTCCCGAATTTCAAATAATTCAGCCTCTTTAGAACTTACAATAAATTCAGTAATTTATGAATATATCATGATGTTTTCCATTATGAATATAATGCCATCTATTAGTCACTTACCTAACAACGCTTGTCCAGCTACAGTAAAGCAGCAGCAAATGATTGCACCAAGCTCAATGCCCAGATACTTGTCCACCATATACCCACCCAACAAGTTTAAGAAGATATTGGCCCACGCGAACACTGAGTAAAGCAAGGTAAATGTGGGCGTATCTATTGACAGATCTCGTATGACATTCTCTTGGAGCGACCCAGGCACATCGAAACAAAAATAGTTTCCTGTATGGTTCAAATGATATGTAACAATATAATATTTCAATGTATTTTACCTGTTCCTAGAAGACATAGAAGAACCAGATAGGAATAGCGATACAACTTGCATTGCGGGTGAAAAACACCATGCTTATTGTTTTGGTTTTGGGTTGATGTGCACATTGAATTAGTTCGATAAAGAGTATCAATTAAGCATGCCAAGTTATGCTGTAATTTTTATCAAACCATGTGATAAAATTTCGAAATAATATATTACTTTATTAATTTGTGACTTTAAAGGTGTTTTTATTATAAAAATTTTATCTATCAGATTGTCTAATAATTAAACTTATGACAAATAGTAATATAATAATTATTTTCAGTTAGCATGCTCATCTAGCGCAATCACACAACTA
This sequence comes from Zygoribatula sp., assembly GCA_034698965.1. NCBI lineage: Eukaryota > Metazoa > Arthropoda > Arachnida > Sarcoptiformes > Oribatulidae > Zygoribatula > Zygoribatula sp. The sequence continues at coordinate 272 of JAQGCD010000398.1, read as the reverse complement.
ATCATAATGTTAAGCTTAACTATGATATCCACGAAAATTACATCCCCGACACTCATATCTTTGCACATCATATTAAGCCTGATTAGCCATGTAAAATTCAACTTGTGGGAATGAATTTTTGCGGCACTGGGGATTTCGGGAATTTGAAGATGAACACAATGTTACCTCCTTCAGTTAACTTGAGCAATATTTTTTTCGCCTTCACATCCTTTAACTATTTGGTCAGTTTCCAGATATGGCGATAATGCAATGTTTGCCTTAATTTACTTTCA
>JAQGCD010000397.1:0-10230 GCA_034698965.1 Zygoribatula sp. | reverse complement strand
TGACGAGGAGCCCGTTTGCAAATGTATGTATACCTATACCAACTACCTAAGACATTCTCTAAGACTCTAACCCTATACTAAACTGTATTTAGTCATCGACTGTGGAGTGCCTTCCGAAGTGAGGAACGCGCGCTTCAGATTACTTAACGGCACAACTCATTTCAATAGTGTGGTTAAGTATGAATGTGACCAAAACTATAGTCTGGTCGGTCAGGAAATGCGAAACTGTACGGAACAATCCAACTGGAGTGGAGTGGAGCCCCTCTGCAAGAGTATGTCCTTTGATGTCAAACCTGTTTACTGTTATTAATAAATTGCTATAATTTTTCGCAGTGATTGACTGCGGAAAACCAGTTGTGCCGCCAGGCGTTAGGCTATTAACTGAGTCATTCTCAGTCCATTCGGAGGCTCGTTTTGAGTGTGAACCGGGTCACAAACTGCTCGACGGCGAGCTCACTCACAAGTGCCGACTGGACGCCAAGTGGAGCGGCAGGACTCCCATTTGCACTGGTGAGCCATTCCACTCATTGCAAGCCATTCCAACCCATTGTTCCAAACATTATACATTATACATGCATATAATACATTTGCAGAATTATATCAAATGACAATTATTCTCATAACAATGGCTCGATTTGAGCTAAAAATGACTATTGAATTATGTTTGCACTCGTTTTGATCCTAATTATCATTTCCATTGTCTTTGCGACAGCCATTGAATGCGGACGAGTGCCCACTATATTGAAAGGAGAAGTGGTTTATGTCAACTCAACTACTTATTTGAATAGTTTGTTAGAATATTCGTGTAGTGCTGGCTATAAATTGGTCGGTTCGAAGACCCGCGTTTGCAATGAAGACTCGCGGTGGTCAGGATCTACGCCTAAATGTGAAGGTTTGTCCGCGCTTTGCATTGAGTTGCACATAAAACAAGATTTCCATTTGTAGAAATCCGATGTGTGTCTCCCGAAGTTCCCAAGAATTCATCAGTCGTTTATAGCGGCAACGATAGGTCAACCAGTGACTCGTTCAAAGTTGGCTCTACTGTACAATACCGGTGCTCTTTGGGTCATATAGTTCAGGGTCAGTCTCTCAGAACTTGCGAGTCGAGTGGTCACTGGAGTGGAGCGCCCCCTCTCTGTGTTTGTAAGTTATCTTATAAATTAACTATTCTTCAGTCATTACTTTATTATCTCAATTATCTCGAAGACATCGATTGCGGTCTCCCATTCCCCATATCTCATGGAAAGTGGTTACTCAGCTCTAATACCACTTATTATGGAAGTACTGTTGAATACTTATGCGACCAAAACTTCAAGCTTAATGGTCCGGGAAGGAGAATCTGCTTGGAGAACGGCACCTGGAGCAGTCTGCCGCCCATCTGTGACGGTATGGCTCATACTTTGGATATCATTTAGATATCAATGAATAATCGTTTATCATTTGGCTTATCATTAGTGGTGACCTGCAGTAAACCGGAAACGAAAGATGACAAAACCATTGTCGAAGTCAGCAGCTTCTCTGTTGGTGCAAAGTCTTCTTATTCTTGTACATATGGCTTGGAACTGGTGGGTGAAGAGACCCGAACCTGTCTTGCTAGCGGACAATGGAATGGAGAGGTGCCGTACTGTCGACGTGAGTTTTATTTTTATCATTCGCTTTAATGTTTGCTTTCATTTTAAAACTAATCAATTTCACGATTGAGTTGACATCGAGTTTGAATTTCATTTTAAATCGATTTAAATTATTTACACAATATTCAACAATAATATTTAACACAGTTGTCGATTGTGGACGGCCTCCGGTGATTCCGAACGGAAGGGGATATCTGGTGAACGGCACCACATTCTTCGGAAGCATAGTCGAGTATCACTGTTTGCCCGACTTTAAAATGATTGGCGATTCGCAGCAACGAAAATGCTTAGCAACAGGCGATTGGTATGTCCTGCTCAATCTTCGATTGTTATCTAATAGTTAAATTATCCATAAAGGAGTGGTACAATCCCTCGATGCCTTGAGTTGGCCATCGCTAACGAAATCGAAAACAACATTGAGGGCCACACAGATCCTTCATTCGATGAAAACTTCGAGTCATCCAAAGCGATCGGCATTGGGATAGCCGTTGGAGCGGGTGCTCTACTTATTCTAATAATTATTATCTCGGTCATTTGTCTGAAAGCGTGAGTAGATTGACCTTGTTGCTTAAGTTTTAATTTATTAATTAATAATTTCACAATAGGAAAAAGCCACAACCAGTGAAGAATACAGAGAATGTTGAAGTTAATAGTGAGCCAGACAAAGATACAGCCACTGTGATGTCATATTCTAGGCTCAGCCTGGAGACAGAAGCAGCGGCCGCGGCCAACAATATGAGTAACGGTGCGATTCGACATCACCCGAACGGTTTGGTTACATTCAGTCCACCGCCGGGACACCACAACCAACCTCTTTATGCAAACACTGCCGCTTTTAGAAATCATAACAATACGAACGGAAACTCAGTCAGCGTTGCCATCCGTTCCACTCAACCGACGGCCTCCAGGTTTGCTTCGATCAATACGAACGGAAACAATGGACACAATGTTCATATGCAGAGCCATAACGTATGAATTTGTAGACCTTTTCGTTACTCAATTTGTGATAAAACAATACTTAAGTGTTGTGACATATCTCTAGACTCTAGAGATGATGCACTCATGCCTTGAAGGGTCTTAATTGCCCTATCAATCGATCGAATCGATCATTTAATCGATCAATCAATTGCTCGTTCAAAGTGTTTGATATAATTTTGTTTATTGAGTATTTAAAGTGTTTAAATAGTGCGTTCCACTCGATTCCAATGGAAACAATGCATTCCAACCTATCGGTGCTATAAGACCTGTGCTAAGACCGGACCAGTCTAAGGATCTCGGTGAAGAACATGTTTGACCGCCACAACTGGCTCTCAACTGGCTATTAGTCGAGTTAGCGTTTATCCCAAACTACCATCAATTGTGATACAAATGATGACATTCCCAACGAATTCTCAACCATTCGACTCAAAAAACAATTGTTTTGTAATCTTATTTTTTATACTCGCCTTAAGTCAAATGATTTATTTTTGGAGCGATATTTTACAAACAATATATAGTTTGACACTAATTGCTAGTAATTATCACAATTTATATATTTTCGTAATCTCTTCAATTGGTCTTTAACTCGGATCTACTCAGACATCAGACATCAAAGTCCTATTTATTAATTAATTTGATGAACAAATGTTAAGAATCCGAATGAATGTGTTGTTAAATAGTTTGTAGATATTATTAGATACAATTCATCTCTCGAATCAAAGCACATATCATTAAGAATTCATTATCTCTGCAAACATTATGTAATTATTTCACCAAAATGACTAAGGAATGGATTGTTTGTCTGCATTTCATATATTTATATCTAATAAAGTTTCGGTTTTCACATCGAATCTATTTCGCCGGTCATTCAATTTGATATTAATATCATATTAACTTTAATTTTCTTTATCTCCTAATTATTTGAGCAATGACTCGACCGTAGCCTTGTTTTTTATATATGGAAAAATAGTAAAGAAAGCATTTAATGAACAACTAAAATACTCAGGAATTTGATAACATATTAAGCTATCTGATTAAATCGCTTAAACGAAAAAGCTATCTGTTTTTGTTTTCAGACAAAATAAATCCTTAAAATTGAAATCAATTAAGCCTAAGCTCAATCGGATCGAATATATCGATGTAAAGGTAGCGAAACGGATGATAGTCTGCAAGGTTAGTGCGTTCGAGACGAGCCTCTTTACTAGTTGTCAACGAAAAATTTGCAAAGAGATCCAGATATTGATACGATTCGAGTATAACTCATATAAATAACAGTCGATTGTGTGGACTGACTGTCGACTTTTACTAAGCTTGGTTCTCATCTGGATTTTGTTAAATTCTTGAAGTTATGTCCAAATACAGGGTGGATGTGGTGTCTGAGCGGTGCCACCAATTGGGTGAAGGCCCCCATTGGGACGTCCGCTCTCAAACTCTGTATTACGTGGATCTGTTGGCTGGAGATATCTGTCAACTGGACGTAACCACAAAGAAGTCAAAAGTGGTTCACATCGGAGACAATGTATCGCTTGTTGTTCCGATCAGTTCTGACAAAAACGAATTCATTATTACTCAAAACAATAAACTTTTAAAATTGAATTTGGATTCCAATGAGAAACAATTCTTGGCTGAAGTGGAACAAGACTTAGAAGGCAACCGATTCAATGATGGCAAGTGTGACGCCAGTGGCCGCCTATGGCTCGGCACGATGGGCGCAGAGTCGGCGCCCGGGATCGTCCCACCCGACCTAGGTGATCCTCATAAATTGTATATTGTCTGTCAACATTTAGATTAGCATTTAGATTATGTTATCTAGAAATAACATAGTTATATGGTTCATTTAACTTATCGATGATTAGAATGACCATATTATCTACCTATTCAGGTGCACTCTATTCCTATCAAAGCGGAAGAATAAGTCGAAAGTATGCACCGGTGAGTCTATCCAATGGGATCGCCTGGTCATTAGACAACAAAGTCATGTATTTCATTGACTCAACCGCCAGAGCTATTCTGGCCTTCGATTTCGATTTGAAGACCGGATCTATCGGTAAATTTGGGTCTTAAAGCAATAAAAGATTTTCATTCAATGCTTTAATAGAGAATCAGAAAGTTTTGTTTGATTTCAACAAAAGCGAACTTTTCGCACAAAATGTTTTGCCCGATGGTATGACTATTGACAAGAGTGGACAGCTGTGGGTGGCTCTATACAACGGTTCCAAGGTGGTCAGAATCGACCCTCGAACAGGTATGACCAATGATAAAATGAAATTGTTTGTGTCGTATAGGTTGGAGTCATCATAATTGTGTGCTCTCTCCAGTAAAAAATTATTGAATAATTTTCAACTTTTTAAACTTCCTAATTAATCATCACTATTTGCCAAACCTTACAAAAATAACCAAGATAGTATTTAAGAAATTGATAATCCGCTATATTTGCACATTACATGTATAATTTATTTTCAATTCCTCCTCTATATTACACAATGCAATGAATGATTAGTCCCTCTCTCAGTTTGTTTACTTCAATTTTGCACGTTTTATTAGGTGAAGTAACCGATTCGGTGAATCTGCCGGTCAGTTGCATCACATCCGTGTGCTTCGGTGGACCTCAACTCGACCAACTATTTGTGACCACTGCTTCAAAACCACTGGACGCCAAACGTAGAGCCGAAGAACCAAAAGCGGGACATTTGTTTCGAATTAGCAGCGATTGTCCAAATTTTTGCGGATTTGAACATGCTAAGTTTGTTAATTAATTGATTTGTGGTCAATTGTCAGTGACGGCCGATCGCCAGTGCGCTCCAAATATGCAATCTTTCAATTCAATTAATTTTTGTGCCTCTAATTGTCTCAAATTTTTGAGTTCAATGAATAAATGCCATAAAATTTTTTGTTATCAATCAATTGTAATTAACAAGATTAAAATTTTGTCGATTCGTGATTATCAAACAAACAAGATTATCAACGAAAAGCGAAATTCAGATGAAAATGATGATAAAATCAACGAAGAATTGGAATTTAAAAACAAATTACGTTCAGAGCAGAGAAGAATACCTAAAAATTTGAATGAGTATCAACTTGAGCAGCGCCTGCGAGTGGAACAGCCATCAATGCCACGACTGGCCAGGGTTGTTGTCATTGGTTCGCCCAATGCCGGCAAATCGACCTTGACCAATGAATTAGTCGGACGCAGAGTAAGCTCTGTGTCGAGTAAAGTGCACACAACCCGACACAGAGTGGTTGGCGTTATAGTAGAGGACGACACTCAGGTCGAGTTCTTGGACACCCCTGGTCTGGTCACTCACAAGCATTGCCAGAAACACAAATTAGAGCCCACTTTTATTAACGACCCTTTGAGTGGCGCCGAATCGGCGGACGTTATCGCTGTCGTCACTGATGTGTCTAATGTCAGAGAAAGAGAACGACTAAACCGAGGAATCATTAAACTTCTGGATAAACATGAAACCAAAGATTCGATTCTTATTCTCAACAAAATTGATAAAATTAAAGAAAAGCGAAAATTATTAGATATAACGACTCGTCTGACCTGCGGTATAGTCGGAGGCGTCTCTTCTATTGTCCATAAGAAGACTCCAATACCTGACAGTAAAAGAGGTTTAGAAAAGTTATTCACAAAGACCGAAGAAAAATTGAACCCCAAATTCGAAGCAAACGAGTCTGAAGAGGATAGTAATGAAGAGAGAATAGGTTGGCATAAATTCTCACATGTCTTCATGACTTCGGCGCTCACCGGCGATGGTATTGAAGAAATACGTCATTACTTATTGACAAGAGCTCGGTTCAGGCCGTGGAAGTATCACAGATCGCAAGTGACGAACCAAAGCCCTAATGAATTACTTAAGACCACTCTCCGAGAAAAGTTCCTGGACGTTTTCCGTGAAGAGATTCCCTACAAAATAAACTTCTCTATTACTATGTGGCATTTGGATGAGTCGGGAAACCTGTTCATCTCAGTCGACGTCATTTGTCCTCATAAATTCCAGTCTTTGGTCATCGGACCCAAAGGGGAGACCATCGCATCGATTGTGCGAACGGCCAGAGAAAGTCTGACAAATACTTTTCATTGCGATGTTTCTCTTAAGCTAATTGTCAAAGGAATTAATAACAAATAAATCTTTATATCCATTACCAATGTTTCCGATTCAAAATTATATAAATGTAATCTAAGAACCGGCAAATGCTCCTAATTATAAAGGCGAGCATACATGTAATGTTATTTTTGCATTCAAGGACTTAAAAAATTGAGAGCAGACCCACAATGGGTCATCCACAGTGTCCACACATATAATATCTTTTAGGGTTAAATGCAGCGAAATATTTGCTCGGGTCTGCTTCCGGGACTTGTCGTTGCCTGACATAAGCCATAAATCGTTTAGTTGAGCGATTAAATGTCTACGATTTGTATTCAACGACGATCTATCGTTTATCTCAAGATAAGGATAAAATTACAAAACCAGCAACAGTTTGATTGTCTCGCAACTGTTCCAAGACATGAATGAGACCAAGTTTTGAGTAAAGATAGCGCTCTCGACTTCAATAGACTCCGATCTGCTTCAATTGTTTAGATCTGACCGAACATTCGGACCTTTTTAAAGCTGTATTAGACGACATTAATATGGTAAGTAGAGTAGCAAAAGGTTCAGAAGCATGATATGTCGAGTGTACAAAACTGAATAAATTGAGAGCCGTTTGGCGATTGTCTTGCAGTCGAGTTTTAATTGTTATTCGTTTATAATTCAGTTATTTAACACCAATTCGACTAAACTTTGTTGTATTTGTATCTAAACTGTTCAGTGAATTGCCGTTTGATTGTCTGTTATATCCGACGGTTTATTGAAACAAAATAATTAATAAATTAATTGTTTTCTGCAAAACATATCTGAAAGACTCATCAATTAAGTTAAATCCAATTGTTTAATGGCTTTCAATAACAAATTGGAAAAAGAGAAGCAAAAACTCGTTACTGAGAAGTGTCAGTCAATTCTGACCCAACTCTTGAGAGATGATGACAACAAGTATTGCGTGGACTGCGATGCCAAAGGTCTGTCTACACATTATCAACACTTTATCACATATCGGACAAAATGGACAGATTTTACCGATCTTTCTCTCACCATAATACACGGGGCATGATATTATGCATGCTTATCTTGTGTAATGTGACTGATATCGGCTCTTTATTTCATTATCGATTCACAATTACTCGCAAGAATTGAAGATAACTGAAACCAAATGAGATTAGGATGAATTGCATTTATTCACCTAATTTTACTCAACTACAATTGTCAATAATAAAAAATAATGCCAATGATCCCAATAACAAAGACGAACATTAACCACCATTTAAGTTTAAACAAGAATAAACGAATAACTTGTGTTCATCGTGCTAGAAATGATCTATTTAGAGGAGGATATAGTTGATCCGATTAGAATGAATAAAACTCTTTATAAAATTAATCTATGCTTAAGGATTGTTACAAATTTATTTTATCTAAGTTCTAATTATTATGAGAATAATTATAAAAAGTTTTGTAACAAGACTCGTTCAATATTTTAATAATAGAGGTAACTATCGGCTCTTTAAAGTGGTATGAATTATGTGAAATAAGATCTACCGTCATCTCTTGGTGGCAAAATGGAACTAATGTTGCTAGGTTAGATAACATGCTTGCTTTCAAATAATTATTAACAGTCTATGGATTTCCTAACTTTACAATATATGCGATATAATTATGAAAATAAAAAATCTTAAATTTTTGGTCATTTAAAGATTATTTGTGAACAGTAATGGGACTCAACCGCAATGCAATACTTTGTTGACGACTAAATGTATTTACATTTACTTCGGAACGTATTCGGTATTCAGTTGGCATTCAATAACACATAATATATCGCATCTCAAATCCAATTAACTCCATTTTTCCAACCATTCATTCGAGATTTTATTAGTATTTAGTATTTAGAAAACGTCTTGCTCATTCATTGAGTTGTAATTCTCGACTCAAATCCATATTTGACTCTTTTATGGCAAACGGTTCCCAAAACACCGATCGCCTAACCATTGACGACCTTTTCAAGCATTCAAGACATTGAAGTCACTTCAGAATTGATCAAAAATTTTCATAATAACAAAATTTATTGCTTAAAATAAATATATTGAATTGTACTGAAAATAAATTCAAGAGGCATTCAAACCAAGTGAATGTCATTTCGTTATTAGATTTTCTTGTATTTGTTTCGAATTCTCGTTTAATTCTATCTCAACGTTGAACTGCTTAACCATAATAGGATGGTGATGTAAATTTTATGCGGTATGAAAAAGGGATCAATTGAAAGGACAACCGGATCTAATTGTTAGATGTATTCCTGGAAATCATTGGGTCAGACATTGGCCACAAACAAATGGTCTTAAGAGCAATTAAAGCGAATTCATTGAATGTTTGTCTACTTGTGTCGTAAATGGATCTGCTTTTCGCAGCACTGGTCACGAATAGTGATAATGCAACTCTACGTTACCAATTCTCTGTATGTCTCTTACATGCTTAATATCAATGAATGGGCTAAATGTCTCTGAAAGCAAAATATTTCTAAAAATAAAATCCTATCCTTTGAAAGTGGAAGTGAAACTTGAAATACATCGCAATAGTGCATCAAATTATATGGAAAGACTTATTTTATAAAACAACATAGATATCGTATTGAAAGGAATGTTAAATATACTCAAAGACAAGTAATAGAAACAATGCTTACCCTATGTCCGCATACAAAAGCCACAAATGCCTTAGAGTGAGGAATGTTTGCTACTTTTGTTTGTTATCAAATAGTTGCAACTCTATTCAAATGAATTTAAAGACAAACTTTTAACTAATTTTGCTTTATATTCAAGACATTAGCCGCATCTCAGAGATGATGAGAAGAGAGTCAGTGAAGAGAGACAGAGCGATGGATAGATAAAGAGCACATGTGCAGTGCGGTCCTCACTGACTCTCACAGCCCTCACAGCCCTCAAAGCCTTCACAGGTTTCGTGAGAGTCAAATAAGGATTCGTCGTTTCTATGACTACTAAGATTCCAATGCTTTTTCTAAGGTATGAACTAATGGGCACACATTTGCACTATAATACAATACAATGGTAGAAATTAATTTTCGGTTTTTGTTCTATCTATTCAATGGACTGGCATTCGCGAAATATTGATCCAATCGCTCCACTGATCTCATTAGGAATCGTTCAGAGACAAAAAATCAATTACTTTGCGATTTATTCAATATTTTGATGTCCATTAGCCAAACATAGTTTAAAAAAGAAGAACGAAATCCTTAGTTGAATCAGTGGAATGAGATGTTGGTGTAAATAGTATCACATACTTTATCAAAAACTCGATTGCTAAATATACGCAATGAACTTGTCATTTTTGTGAAGCCATTGCCCACAATAACATTTAATTTTGTAAAAGTATTGCACAATATCTCAGAAAAGACTTATCTATCAAATAAAGTGAAAGCTTTCAGAAGATGTTGATTATTTAAGACTATGTTGACATAATGTTCAATAGAGAAGTTGTCAGGTTCTATGGTTTGGCCTTAATTTCAAATGAGCTTA
>JAQGCD010000396.1:0-10231 GCA_034698965.1 Zygoribatula sp. | reverse complement strand
AAGGGATACAGAATTTGGTAGAGAAGTCATGTGATTATGAGTAATGAAAGGCGTGCGATAGAGGGCGGAGTCCCATAGTACTCCCCTACGAGTGATTAACTATATAATGAGTATATAAACGTGGGTTGAATCGGACGCGTCGACCAGATCGGGTCGTAATCACAGGTGGTTCTGCATCCGACGGTGCTGTCGGTGCAGCCGTCGTTGTTTCGGTCGTGTCTTCAGGCGTTGCTATGTAGGCGGGCTTGAGTCTGTCGATAGTGACAGTGACTTTATGTCCACGAACATTGATGTCGAAAGCTTTGTCGGAACGGCTGATGACTAGGAAGGGGCCGTCGTATGGAGATTGCAGTGGCTTTCGAACAGCGTCGTGCCGTAGGAAGACGTGAGAACAGGTCGAGAGATCTTTAAAGACGAATGTCTGTCGGTCGCCATGTCTTTGAGTAGGCATCGGGCGAAGAGATCTCATTGTTGTGCGTAGTTGAGATGCGAAGTCGGACGCATCGATGATGTCGTTTGGAGTGCTGACGAAGAATTCGCCAGGAAGTCGCAGCGATTGTCCGTAGACAAGTTCGGCTGAGGTGGCGTTGATGTCCTCTTTGTGTGCACATCGGATGCCAAGAAGAACAAGTGGTAGCTCTTCAGTCCAGCGGTCAGTTGTTCTGCATTTGATGGCAGCTTTCAACTGTCTGTGGAGGCGTTCGACCAGACCATTAGCAGCAGGATGATAAGCGGTTGTTCGGATTCGAGTCGTGCCGGTGAGTGTTGTCAAGGCTTTGAAGAGGTGAGACTCGAATTGTCTGCCTTGGTCAGTTGTGATGCGTAGAGGTACGCCGAAGCGAGAGATCCAGCCGCTGAGGAGAGCGCGAGCGACTGTCTCTGCTGTGATGTTTGGGATTGGAATGGCTTCTGGCCAGCGAGTGAATCGGTCTATGGCGGTGAGGCAATATGTGAAACCATTTGAGGTCGGAAGAGGTCCAACGAGATCGATGTGAATGTGTTCGAAGCGATGGTTGGGTTGAGTGAACGATCCGAGTGGAGCGGTGTTGTGTCTGGTGACTTTGTTGCGCTGACAGTCGATGCATCGTCGGACAAACTGTTTGCATTGTCGATCGATGTCAGGCCAGACGAAGGATCGTTTGACGAGCCGTGCAGTTGCTTTCACACCTGGATGTGACAAGCAATGCATGGAAGCGATTGCTGTTTGCCGAAAGTCTTTAGTGACAAACGGTCTTGTGTTGGGTGTCGACACATCGCAGTAGAGCTGGACTCGTGAACCGGGAATCGTTATCCGTCTGAGTTCAAGTCCTGAAGGAGAGGCAAGAATCGATTGCAGTTCGGTGTCAAATTCTTGTGCTCTTGCGAGTGCTTTAAAGTCGACTTCAGTGGTCAGAGATTCGATGCGAGACATAGTGTCGGCAGGAATGTTGCGACTACCTTCAATGTGTTGGATGTCTCGTGTGAATTGAGCGATGAAGTCTAGTTTGCGGGCTTGCCTTGGCGAGGCTTTCTCTGGCTTCTGTAGTAAAGCGAAAGTCAAAGGCTTGTGATCTGTGAAGAGTGTGAAGACTCTGCCTTCAAGCATGTGCCGTAGTTTCTTGAGAGACTTGTAGGCAGCATGCAGTTCGCGGTCATAGGCTGACCAGGTTTGCTGAGAAGGTGTGAGCTTTTGACTGAAGAAAGCGAGTGGTTGCCAATTGTTGTCAACTAGTTGTTGAACAGAAGCTCCGATTGCTGTTCCAGATGCGTCTACCATGAGTGATAGCTTAGCATCAGAAGAAGGATGTGCCAGCAGTGTTGCGTTGGCAATTGCGTTCTTGAGGTTGACGAAGGCTTCAGTAGACGGCGCTGTCCACTGAAGTTCATCGTTCGGCTTTGGGTTGCCGGTCAGGTATTCGTTGAGTGGTGCTGTGATGACAGCAGCATTCTTGATGAATCGGCGGTAGAAGTTGGCTAAGCCTAAGAAGCGCCTGAGTTGTGTGACTGTTGTAGGCTTAGGGAAGTCAAGAATGCTTTTGACTTTGTCTTTGGTAGTGGTTATGCCGCGGTCGTTGACCATGTAGCCAAGGAATGGAACTTCTGATTTGCCGAACGTACACTTCGAGGCATTGATCACTACTCCGTATTGTTGGAGTCTCGTGAACAAAGTGCGAAGGTGTTCAATGTGTTCGGTTTCGTTATCGGATGCTACGAGTATGTCGTCAATGTAGGCGTAGCAGAAGTCGAGACCACGTGTAACTTCATTCATGAAGCGTTGGAATGTTTGTGCAGCGTTGCAGAGGCCAAAGGACATGTAGGGAAACTCGAAGAGACCGAAGGGTGTTGTCACTGCAGTCTTCGGTATGTCTTCAGTGGCGATTGGGATGTGATGGTAAGCGCGCACCAGATCGATAGTCGAGAACACGCGCTTTCCAAAAAGGTTGATCGAAAAGTCTTCGATGTGTGGCACCGGATAGCGGTCCGGGACTGTACGAGCATTGAGAGGTCGATAGTCGCCACAAGGTCTCCACTCGTTGCTCTTCTTCGGAACCATGTGGAGTGGTGAAGACCAGTTGCTCTTCGATGGTCTGCAGATGCCCTGAGCGACCATGAAGTCGAACTCCTTCCGAGCAATGTTGTATTTGTCGGGAGTGAGTCGTCGAGGTTTGCATTGGACAGGTGGACCAGGTGTCGTCACGATATGATGAACCGTTGTGTGTTTGACTGGGCCACCGGTTGATGAGGGTTTGGTGAGATCGGGGAACTCTGCGAGTAGTCTGTGATACTCGGAGTCACCGAAGATTGTTTTGATGGCTGGAGAGTTGACACACTTGAGGTATCCGATACTCTTCAGACCAGTGTTTGAGTCGATGAGTCGTTTGTGCTTGAGGTCCGGCATGAGGCCGAAGAACGCCAGAAAGTCAGCGCCGACTATCGGGTGAGTGACATCCGCGACAGTGAATCGCCATCGGAAGTCACGACGAAGTGGCGGGAAGTTGAGTGCCAATGTTGCGAAGCCGTATGTCTTGATAGGTGTGCCGTTAGCGGCGAAGAGACTGAACTCTTCTTGTCGCCTTCGGGGAAGAAGATTGCTCGGGTAGACGGAGATGTCTGCACCCGTGTCCACCAGAAATGAGCGTTTGGTAGACTGATCGGTAATGAAAAGACGACGGCTGGTAGGCTGGGAATCAGTTGTCGTCGCTACTGACTCCCGTTGTCGTTTCCCGTGTGTCGAGTGCATGGCTGTTGGCATTTGCGAGCGTTGTCACCAAATGTGCCGTGGTACCAGCAAAGACCATCTGTGCGTTCGCGAGACCGACTCTGAGATCTGTTGCGGTTGATTGACTTCGAGCGGGATCGAGAGCGACCACGTGGTGTTGACTTCAGCTCTGCTAGCTGTTTGGTCAGGTCCCGGACTTGTTGCTCGAGTGTGGTTGCAGTAGGCTTGTTGTTGGCCGAGACCTGATGACTAGTCGGGTAGAGCTCGTGGAGTTGGTCAGCAATGCGTGCGAGAGATTCGAGTCCTCCCTCTGAGACGGTTAGTATCTTCTGGACATCGGTCGGCAGTCGTGATATCCAGACATTGCGTAAGACATCGTCTGTGATGGCATTGCTGGCCAATGTCTTGAGTCTGCGGAGCAGTTGTGAAGGTGTGCGGTCGCCGAGCTCTTCACTGTGCAGTAGCTGCTGAAGCCGTTTGGATTGGCTCTGAGACATGCGGTCGACCAGAGCTTTCTTAAGCGCTGAGTATTTGTCTGTTGTCGGAGGAGCTGCCAAAATGTCCTGGACTTCGGTTGCCATTCGTTCGGTAAGACTAGAGACAACATGACTATACTTTGTGTCATCGGCGGTGATCTTTGCGATCGAGAATTGGCTCTCAAGCTGTGCGAACCAAAGCGTTGGGTTGTCAGACCAAAATGGCGGCGGTCTGACTGCAACGTGGCCTATGACTGGTGTGGTTTCATTGTCAGCCATAGTGATGACTAGAATGGCAGTGAAGTGTTGTCAAAGAAGTCCAATGTGTTGTCGAAGTTGAGTCTTAGTGGTCACGATATCGGTGATCGGTTACCACAAGAGACTGAATCGGTATGTGATCAGCTCTGGGAAGACACGTTGCCTTCAGACCAGTGAGCGGTCACACAATGTCGTTGATTGCAGTCGGACTCTCGCAGCGGTCACTCGTGTCTTGAGCGCTGGTCAGTGATTGACAGCGCCGTCAATCACTGGTCGGTGTTGCGAGTCTGAGGCCGGGTCACCAATTATGTAGCGGTTGGTCAGAAATGAGTGGACAAACTCTGAACAAAAGCTAACATTTATTGAATTGAAATTGAGTTGAATTTGAAACAAGTGTTATGTTTGAAGGCTATGAACAGACTGACGGTGCTGTCAGTGCTGGGCGGAAACGGATACAGAAATTGGAAGAGAAGTCATGTGATTATGAGTAATGAAAGGCGTGCGATAGAGGGCGGAGTCCCATAGTACTCCCCTACGAGTGGCTAACTATATGGCTGTATGATGAACGAAGGTTGAATCGGACGCGATGTCCAGATCGATTCGTAACCACAGGTAGTGCTGTATCCGACGGTGCTGTCGATGCAGCAGTCGTCGTGTTGTTGGCGTTGAGATGTAGGCGGGCTTAAGTCTGTCGATAGTGACAGTGACTTAATGTCCACGAATATTGATGTCGATTGCTTTGTGAGTCGGCTGTGCGGACGTGCGGACGTGCGGACGTATGGTCGTGCGGTCGTGCAGTCGTGTGATTGTGCGGTTGAGTAGTTGTTGACGCGCGGTCGTGTTGACGTGAGGTTGAGTTGACGCGCGGTTGTGCGATCCGGAAACTCCGTGAGTAGGCGGCCATACTCGGAGTGACCAAAGATCGTTTTGATGGCTGAAGAGTCGACACATCGAGGTATCCAATACTCTTCAGGCCAGTGAGTCTGTCCATAGTACTTGTCTGTTGACCGAGGAGCTGCGAGAATGTCTTGGACTTCAGTGGCCATAAGTCTGGTAAGACTAGGGACCACGTGGCTATACATCGTGTCATTGTCGATGGTCTTCGCGAGCGAGAACTGGCTCTCAAGCTGTGCGAACCATAGCGTTGTGTTGCAGGACCAAAATGGCGGCGGTCTGACTGCAACGTGGCCTATGACTGGTGTGGAGTCGTTGTCAGTCATAGTGATGACTAGAATGATAGCGCAGTGTTGCTGAAGAAGTCTAAAAGTGTTGTTGAAGTGTGGTCTAAGTGATGACGATGTCTGAGATCGTTTATCACAAGAGACGAAGTGGTTATGTGATCAGCTCTGGGAAGACACGTTGTCTTCAGACCAGTGAGCGGAGTGTTGCTTGAAGTTGCTCTCGTGCAGCGGTCACTCGGGTCTCAGGCGCTGGTCAGTGGTTGACAGCGCCGTCAATCATTGGTCGGTGTTGCGAGTCTGAGACCAATTATGTGGCTGGTGGTCACTGGTCAAGGCCTGAGTGCAGTCAGTCTTATGGCTGAGTCAGCACTTGTTGCGAAAGGCAGTTGAGTCCAGTGATCAGTCTATGAGTCGACTGATGTGTTGTCGACACTTGTGTTGTGTCGGCGAATGGCCAGTGAATTGATGAAATGATGGTCAGATAGGTTGTGTGAAGTTCGGGTCACCAATTATGTAGCGGTTGGTCAGAAATGAATGGACAAACTCTGAACAAAAGCTAACATTTATTGAATTGAAATTGAGTTGAATTTGAAACAAGTGTTGTGTTTGAAGGCTATGAACAGACTGACGGTGCTGTCAGTGCTGGGCGGAAAGGGATACAGAATTTGGTAGAGAAGTCATGTGATTATGAGTAATGAAAGGCGTGCGATAGAGGGCGGAGTCCCATAAATTTAAGTGTTGTTCAAATCATAAGTCATTAATAAAACTTTTTTGATTACTTTCCCCACTTTTACGGATTTTCCCAACTCTTCCCAATAAATTGCAATTTTGAGCTCCAAGTCATCCAATATTGTCGTTACATTCAAGTCTGACATTCGAGCTCTGACTGCACTCACAGAGAGTTTGTCCATCAGATAGGCATTGATAGGCATTGATAGGCATTGACTCACTCGAGTACCTCTTCATCGTTACTGTCATAGTGTTTGCGATCATTTCTCAATTGTGTTCTGCATTGGGATTTCGGACGTAATTGACATCACTATTGAGATAAAGCAATGAATTCTTTAAATTCCAACTGATTTTCAAACCTCTCTAAAGGTTATCCCTGTAAACGGGGAAAAGTGGGCGCAACGGTTGCCCTCTTCTCACTGCTTCTCACTGTTTGGGGAGATTGCGGTCCAGTTGTCTGCAGTCAGCGGTCAGACAAAGCGTTTGTCGCTCTCTGTCAGGGATTTGTCTGCTCTGTTAGGGGATTGTCGGTGGACTCGGTTGGAGTCGGGGAAGGCCTCACCCATTGTATGAGTCATCAGGGATTTGGGTAATGGAGAGCCAATCCATAGGCAAAGCATAGGCAGTGAAAAGCAGTGAACACCGACTCCGAGAGTGCAATAGAGTTAACGCGATAACCATTTTATGCGTTAACGCATAGTATTGTGTATTATCGCTCATTAACGGACTTTGTTTACCGCAGACCACTGACCACAACGACCAATACCCACATTGGGGTAAGTACTGACCATTGGTGTGACCACTTGGGCCCTAACCCGCCTCTGTTTGTCCATTAGGTGATCCGCTCATTGTCCGATCGTTCCGTTCAAACCAATTGTGGTTTTTGCTGATAATCGGCGAACAAATACTCGCAAACAACTGGACTCATATCCGATCCATTGTCGACACATTGTCTCATTCGTTGTCGTATGACTGGCCTCTCAATCGGCTAAACATCGATGGCATCAATACGCAAGAAATTGGTTATTGTGGGCGACGGTGCCTGCGGTAAGACCTGTCTGCTGATCGTCTTCAGCAAAGACCAGTTCCCCGAAGTGTATGTGCCCACCGTCTTCGAGAATTACGTCGCCGACATCGAAGTCGACGGAAAACAGGTATCGATCAATCGGTTTTCATGTCTTGATTGATGTTAATGTAAATATCGGCTCTAATCCAATGATTAACACTTAATTTGAGTGATCGGCAATTGAGTCATCGATTAAATTGAATTGATTTCACTCATTGTTTATATTTTTATTTGTTTTGCCTATCATTTCATTTAGTGTCCATTTATTGACTCTTGTTGACTCTTAACCTTAAATGTAATTATTTAGCTAGTATTGTCCTCAAATTGATGGTCAATTGACTTTAACTTAGGTTATCATTAGCTTTATATTTTATTAATGTCTGGATTCCCCAAAATTGTTTTCTCATTCTTTGTTTATTTAATTTTTGCTTAAAATATATTTTCGTCGAACCGATTATCTATTTCTTTGAAATAAACCAAAAGTCGGTTATCAGTTGCTTATCGTATAGTTAGTAAATCAAATAGTTTTGACGATAAATGTCTAATAATTGGTCTCTTAATTGTAATCCATGTTCTTATCATTTTATTCGTCCATTTCAGGTGGAGTTAGCCCTATGGGATACTGCCGGACAAGAAGATTACGACCGACTGGTCAGTATTGATCTCACTATTGGTGTGTTAACCGACTAACACGTGTTTGCCCTTAGCGTCCGCTCTCATATCCCGACACGGATGTGATCCTCATGTGCTTTAGTATCGACTCTCCGGACAGTCTGGAGAACATAATGGAGAAGTGGACCCCAGAAGTGAAACATTTCTGTCCCAACGTTCCGATAGTATTAGTTGGAAATAAAAAGGATTTACGAAATGACAACAATACGATTCGAGAGTTGTCCAAGATGAAGCAGGAGCCGGTCAAGCCCGAGCAGGGCAGGTTCATGGCCGAGAAGATCAATGCGTTCGGCTATCTCGAGTGCTCGGCCAAAACCAAAGAAGGCGTCCGCGAAGTTTTCGAAATGGCCACCCGAGCGGCACTCCAGGTGAAGAAGAAGAAGAAAAAGCCGTGTCTGATCGTCTAGGTCATTTCGGTCATCTATAGGTCGATATTGTATTTAATTATATATTTGCTTTATTTTTCTCTTTCAGACCATTATTATTATTAATTATTCGATTTTTCGAAACTTAATATTTTCTTCTGTTCTGTCCCTTAATTCTTATTTTATTTTTTTTGTTTTTTTTGTCCAATCGATTGATAAACAAGAATATCATTCACTCAGAAGTCGTTTTTAATTATAGTATTTTTTGTTTTCTTGTAATAAGTCTTCGATTTTAAACAACTTGGATATGAATTAAAAATCTAAAAATTCTTTTATTGAACACAATTTTTGACAATTGATATCAAACGAGACATTATTTGACTTTTAATACCAGTTGTCCTCCAATTCACAAACGAATACACAATTTTTGTGAGCTTTTTATCGTTTGATTTCAATTAACGATTAATTTTAAAGCGAATATCAAATAATTTTTACGCTATAAAAACAAATATTTCTCAAAACCTATGTTCCGAAAGAAAAAATTTGTTAAACGATGTGAAAAAACTATTAGATTTGTTACCAATTGATGTGAACCGAAGAGATGACCAAATTGTATGCACTCTTTATAATAGTTGGATTAACGGTCAAAATTTTAATATTAAAATCGAGAAATTGACTTAATTTCATTGATTGTCTGTTACTCTTGTGCTGTCTCAATATTGCGAGGTGTTAATAACTCTTGATCAAACAGTAAGACACCGTTTATTGATAATAACGCTCGCTTTCATTGCCTTTCCTCCCATTTTTGCCACTACTTATACTTATATTTCATATTTAGATTTCTTTGAATTGTTATTAATCAGTGTTCGAGAGGTCTGTCATAGTGTTGAAGAGTTTCACAAATATTGTGGAACTTTTTTAGAATCTGACGTAAGCCACGACTGAACAGTCTCTATGACTACTCTAGCAATGGGTTGAAGAAAAGCCAATCCATTTGATCAGTGGATCATTTGTACTATCAATAAGAGCAGAACTAACTTCTTCAGATGGATTAGTTCTTGCAACACATTCTAAGTTTAATACTAGATTTTAGTTATTTAGAATTCTATTAAATGTTCCAAACGTTGGAACCGAAAATAGTTCTGAATTTAATATTCTAAATGGACCAGAATTTAGTCACTAGATTCTTAAATATTGGTTTGAACTTGTCAGAAATTAATTAATTTCATATTGCATTAAATCACAGATTTAAGCCAAGAGTTTTGAAATATTTTGAAATATAAGAGGTCCTCATATGAGCAGATCAAACATCACAAATACCATCGATGGTGTCGACACTGTCGACACCAAACATCAGTTTCACTTCACATGTTTTTGTTTTGATTCAATTTGTTTTCAATTTGTTTTGTCGAGTTTAAACATGAATTTGGTGAGAATCGGTGACATTTCGGCCAATCGTTTGTTACTCGCTTACAGATATGGTCATCGGTGTTGTCTGATGACCAGAACCAATACTTTGGCCACATTTCAAATGCATTTCAATGCAATTCATTGCTGTGTTTACCCACAGAATAAAACGATTCTCAAAAAACTTAAATATAATGAAAATTTTGGACTTTTAAACAATTACACCGATCTTTGTCCAAACCTTATTCCGATTCGATGTCTGGCCAAAGGAAAAGACAAATTGAAAGATAAGAAGAAAGGAAACAAACCGAAAGTGGTTTTGACCGACGAAGAGATGAATGAATTGATTCCAATAAATGAATTTAATATTGAGTTGAATAAAGTGGTCAACAAATTCAAGAGTGACCTCATTTCAAACCTTAGTGTTAGAAGTAATCCACAGTCAATTGATAAGTAATAATTTATTGGCCAGTCTTTCGGCAATTGTTTTAACTGATTACTTGTTATCGATCACAGTTTAATGATTGACATCGACGGAATAAAACATCCGCTGAGCGAAGTGGCCAACATCGCCAGGAAGAGCCCGCAACTGGTCGTTCTTAACCTGTCAGCGATGCCGAACGCACTGAAGCCAGTGATGACTGCCATCGCCGAGTCTGGAATGAACTTAAGTCCACAACAAGAAGGAAATATAATATATCTGCCGATTCCTAAGGTTACCCGCGAACATAGAGAAGGACTGGCCAACAACGCCAAGACATTGTGCATTCGGGCCAAAGATGAACTCAAACACATCCTGACTTCGTTTATGAGTTACGTTAAGAAACAGAAGAAATCACACGTTTCTGAAGAACTTATTTTTAATGTCAATGAAAACC
>JAQGCD010000395.1:0-10239 GCA_034698965.1 Zygoribatula sp. | reverse complement strand
ATTAATTGAATATATGGATTATAATTATTTATTAATTGCTTTGAAGTTTACTAAAATTATTCATTTTCTCAAATCTGGGCGCAATAAAAAGGTTTTTAAACTTGGAATATGTTGTTAGACCTGATCCTTAATGAATGAAGAGAGGGCTGGCCCTCATTCACGGACTCGGCTTTGGTCTTACGATAATTAATCTGCGAATTGAACGATAATAAACGATATAATGCTTAAGACAATTATCTGATAGCTCGAGAGACACGCCATTCATTGTCTGCATAATTAACGCCAATGACTGACAAAATGCGAATCAGAAGCCGAAGTTGTTTTGCTCTGATCCTCAAATTTAATTATGGCTTAACCCTAACTCACGTCTTTGGTTCAATAGATTAACTCAATTCTTATGAAAATTTAATTGCATTGCCATTTGTTGGCCATCACTGGTATTGTGAGCTCATCTCGAGTCCTCACATCAGACCCAACACGAAGTCAGTGTTTGGAGTGAAGCACAACTCAAAGAGCAAATACTTTCAAGTATTGAGAGCTTAAATATTTAGCAATGAATTCTCTATATTGCAGAGCATTATATAAAGTTATTGCAGAGTAATAAAGAAAATCCTTGAAAAGTTGTTTCGTTAGCGTTAAGACTCGGACCTGCGATCGCTCAGCGCTATCGGTGCCGGAGAGCCAGTGCCAGAGAGCCAGTGCCAGAGAGCCAGTGCCAGAAAGCCAGTGCCGAGCAATGCTGAGCCACTGGTGAACACAACTAACTAATGCATGTCTTATGTCTTATACGTCTAATACATTTCCTCATTGCCTAAAGCATTAAAGGGCAACACAAACGGGGAGAACAGCTCTCACACTGTGCACAGACTGTTCTGTTCTGTTCTGCAACAGTTCTGACAGCGAATGCCGTCCTCACCAACCAGTGCCACACTAGAAGAAGGCGCTGGCAATGGTTGGCAATGCAGGCCTTCGCTTAGTGCACTGACCCAATCGCTCAGAGCCTCAGACTCTACCAACTCTGCCTCCATTCGTCGGCATTTTTAGCCCTACACCAGTGGAGCCGAGAAAGACGGGAGAGACCAGGAGAGGGCCCACCACAGACAGGAGAGAGACCAGAGAGCGAGACCAGAGAGCGAGGCATAGGCTCACCAAACTCGCACAACTAAGGCATAGGAATAGTCGAAGTTATCCTTCAGTTTACGGGACATTCAGTTGGGTCTGAGTTAGTCTCTGAGAGATAGGCAGAGAAAGAGAGAGCCAGTCGTGAGTGAAAGAGTCTGTTGTGAGCGTCCAATATCAGTGGTGTTTGTTGTGTCAGCTCTGATAAAGAACTCGAGACTCGAGTGAACAGAATCGACAGACCATTATTGACTCTACACTTGTTGGCCACAAATCGCAACTCATTTCTGTTCGTCTCTCAGGATATGACCATCGATTTGCAAATATCTGTTTGGATGTGATATTGTGATAAAAGTTTGGAATAGTTTTGATAAAAGTTTTGTTATGTTTTGTTTCCAATGTTTTGTATGAAAGCAATGCAACACTAGTGAACACCATAACCATCACTACCACTGTCATCAACTGAGATGCAATCCGAGCCCACACTCCTCTCATTAACATCTTTTGTTTAACTAAAAGGATCTGTGATTACGACAGCTATTGCTCAATATGAGACACTGTTTCAGGCAAACAGTCTGAGACTGACGACAAATCGCTGTTCGTATGAATAACTCATTTAACTGTAAGTTTATTAACATTATTGACTTATGGCAACAGTCGGCCAAATACGCCCTTTGTTTTGGTTCCAAACATTTGGCTCAAAACACCTTTATTTATCTTCGACATTACGGTTCCGATGCACCCAATACTCACTTCTTTGTGATACTCTACACAGTCTTATTGAGTGTCTCTTTAGTGTTCGGCTTTAATTTTCAATAAGTTCTCAGTTATTGTTAATTTCGTTTGTCATATAATATGTGTATTGCGGTAACCCTTTAGTTCCAATGGCGAGACCGGCATAACTGGATTCAAGCCTTGATTATTAGCGCACCTGAAGCTCAGTCTATCGAGGCTTCGATTACATAATTTGATTGCTCTTCTCTTTGTTGGCTATGATTGCTATTGTATTTAATATTCAATATGAGATCCAATACTGTGATATTTGTGGGAAATGTCACAAAAGCCGTGATTTAATGGACAGACTTTGCATTAGAATTGAGTGCATTATTCCGGAGACGATTCACATGAGCTGTCATTATAACAGAGTTCACATTCCGCTTGCATTTGGCTTAAATGGCATTTATATGAAATGCCAGTTCACTCTTCAGTGTTCACTATTCGCTACATTCATGTATATTCAATCGTCTTCACTCGCTCTTTGCTGTTCCTCACAGTCTTGGCATTCGTCTACTGTCTAACAGTCTAACAGTCTTACACTCTATTCTTCATTTTCAATGTATTTGTTCAAAAAGGATACTCTCTGTAGAAATAGATTTCTCAGTGTTCTCAGTGCTCACTAATGTCGCGGATCAAAAGCAGAGCACAGTCTGGGAAAGGATGTCGGAGTGAGACTCAGAGAGACTAACGAAAGATGGATTGAGAGCAACTGAGAGCAACTGAGAGCAACTGAGAGCAACTGAGAGCAACACAAGAATACTGAAACCAATAGAGCAATACTGCCAGCAATAGAGCCATTCAAACAAATAGGAAGAGAGTCTCATAAGTCAGAAATCGATATTATCGGTGCAGAGCATGCGGACAGAGGATGAGCCTAAGACTCGGTCGTTAGCCACAGATATAATGCAATGAAAAGAGAACAGAATTAGTTGACATTTGGCTTCAAACGATTGCCACAAACAATGTGATTGCGCTCAGTGACCAGCAATGAGCCCGTGAGCCGACCACTGACCGACCAGTCAGGTCACTCAGCTTCTAATAGTTTGCAGTGAGAGGTCAAGTGTTCCAGCGGTCAGTGTGATGGAGCACTGGGGCATTTGGGACTGGACCAAGTTTATATGCTGCAATCACAGGTATGACCGCATCCCTGTCCTCACCACCAGATGTTCAGATGTGCTGCATTGCTAACCATGTTTAGATTGTACAACCCAATATTAATGGACCATTGATTGTGATAATTGATTATCTTGATTGTATCGATAGGCCGATCGAAGCCGGAGACCATTTGCATCTTTACCCTCATCTGAAAAATGGTGTGAACGGCCAGGAAGTGCAGGATCTGGTTGCCAACAGTGCGGCCACTGCGGCTACTCTGTATCGGTCGGACAACAACTATCAGTATTATTATGCAGACAATCCCATCGGTTACTTTCCGGTCAATCTAACAAACGACAACCACAACATTATGGACGGACTGCGTCTTCAGCTCAGCAAACGCAAAGGCGTGTCTTTGCGGTCACCGCCGGTCAGGCGTTCCACCGAATCGCAGGTCACTCTTCGCGGTTGGCTTTACCGTTTGGAGGGCGCGGCGCTCAAGCAATGGAAGAGGCGGTGGTGTGTTCTCGCAGACTATTGCCTCTTCTATTACAAAGGTCTGTAATTTCACTTTGATTTCCAATTGTCATTCACTCTGGTTTTGTCTGATTCAACGCATTCGTGATTCTTGTTATAAATAATTAATCGATTTCCTATTGAGAACAAAACTAAGTTCACTTGAATAGTGACATAACTTCGAGACCTAAACATAAGGGCCAACCAATCGATTATACAAACGGTTCGATTGTTCAATAATTAATATCCAGTTATTTATTGTTCGCGATTAACACCACTTTTACCCCAACATTAATCCAATTAGTGTTATGTCTGTTACGAAAAATGTATTTCTTCTTATTTATGTTCCCTTTTCTTCGGTCTTATTCTTCTCATTTGTCTTAAGATTTCTTATGTAATTAGCTTTTTGTTTCATTCGGTCAGAGATTTCTTTGTCTGATTAGGTCTGAGGTCTGACTCTGAGGTCTGCTATCAGGAGCGAAGTTTTCCCACTATTACAGCAATTTATTTGTAACTTTCTTGTGTTGTGTTATCTCGAAATTGTTTTGACATAATATCAGAGTCGATGACAAATAATCATTGGTTCGGATCATTACTCACTGAACACAAACTCATTGCTATTCGTCTTATTGGTTCATAAATGTAGACATGGAAGAGGAGAAGCTGTTGGGTTCGCTTCTGTTGCCGAGCTATAAGATCACTCCTTGTCTCAACGACGACGGAATCGCCCGCAAGTTCGCCTTCAAAGCCGAGCACAGTAACATGAAGACCTACTACTTCGCCGCCGATTCCAAGGAGAGTCAGACCCAATGGATGAACTCGTTGTCGTTGGCCTCCATCATGCAGTTCCCGAACGCATTCTCTACAGTACGCAATGCAGGCGATGGCCAGGAAGTCGTGGCCAGCAATGATGACGAAGAATCAGGTTTCGCTTCCTACCAATCGCGGCGATCCATTTCCGGTGCAATAAGCAATGGCCAACAATATGAAGACAACATTGGTTCAGGTGATAAATATCCCGGTTCTTACAACTCGGTCGGTCTTCCGGTTGTCTACCCTCAAAATCTTCCTCATCGGCCAATTCAGAGGTCGCATTATGTGAACGCACCACCGAAGCCAAAGCGCCAATACTATGACAATTCAGATCTGTATGTGATTCCTCCGTCAGCACAATATCACAGTCATAGTCATCCGGCGCCTGATCTGATCGCACACGACTCTTACAACAGTAATTATCTGCCAAACAACTACTTCACACAATCATATCCGCCATACGAAGAAGAAACACCACAACAGTTCCATTTGCCTCCAGTCACTCATACTCCCCGGTTCTCCCGACTGCCTCCGCGACCGCATTCGGCAGATTTTCTAGAACGCGACCAGGAAGAAGACGAGGAAGAGAATAGTCAGAAAATTATGAGTTCCGATGGTTATAACGGTAACGCGGGTCATCCAGACAATTACTTCAATTCACAGGCCTCGGAACCGCCAAAGATAATGCCAATGAGGCCTAAGTCAAGTCTTGAGCGTTACGACCCTTACTCTCGTTACTACATCGAGCAGCAGACCAATTACGTGAGTCCGCCGAACTACCCACCGGTGCCAAGCACAGTTCCCCAAGGCAAAGAGCCGCGACCGTGGTCTGACTATCTGGTGGGCGCCTCCAACAATCTAATGTCTCCTCAAAGCGAAAACCAATTGATTACACAAACATTTTCTCAGTCTTCGTCTTCACATTTACCTCACTATCACTCAATGACTTCAAACTCTTATGGATTGGATGCGGAAACGCCTCGAAACTATCAAAGAGAAGAAAGTCTTCAGCGATTAGTTCAATGGAAACAACGGATGCTTCAGTCGCCCCTCAATAAGAGGAATTGGACACAACAACAGCAACAATCGATGCAACCACAAAGTACAAAACAGATGGAACTGCCCTCAAGGCCGCCCTTACCTGAAGAGTATCGGTCAAAGTTCACAATGAAGGACGCGCTCAAAAATGCCCATCAGAAAGATTATCCGCCTCCTGGACGACTACAGAGGGAACGGTCAAAGAGTATCGGCGATGGAAGTGATTTCCTGACCCAACACGAAGACGACATGCATTCGCCACAGAAGAGCGCACCGGTTAACTACTCTTCGGATGACGAGGGTATGTCTAATTTTGTTTTGCAGTTTGTCTTTCCTTCCGATTCAATCTTTTTGTGTTTTGACGCCAATACTAACCATAATAACCAGTCCTTGCATTGAAACAAAACTTCCGATTCATTACTTATTTGAGTTAATGAATGAAATAACTTGATATCGATTAAGCGATTGCTATCATTGCTGTCAATCCTGTCTGTGGTTTGCATTGACTCGAAGCTCTGACTTTAGACTCTGGTCTATCGCTCTATCGGCTGATGTGAAGCCAAATAACAAAAACATTAATTCAACAAATAATGGAAACTATTTAATCGTTTGACTAACGGTTGACTGACTTAACTGAAACTCAAATCTGGAAACTAATCGAATGAAAAAAAAAATTAAAACTCGCACAAACTTCTTCTTATTCTTGATCTTCGCTAAACCGGTTTAACATTTAATAAATAATCAGATAATGCCTTTGAATCACAACCGATTGTGTTGTGAACTAACAACTAATAAAAGCCATAAACTTCTGGATCTTTCAGAACAAATTTATAATTCACTAAAAAATTAAAACAAAATTAATTAAAACTTAACATTTGTTCCCAAACTCGAGCAGAGCTTAATCTTGGAATGCCTTACGATGAGAGGCATTCCGAAGAACACAACGACTCAATGAAAGAACAGTCAACCCCTAACTATATCAATATAAACAATTTGGTCAAAGATAGCTATCCCGATCCCGAACGCGACTCCGACCTCGACATTAGTAAAGAGGATTACTATAAAGCGTCGACAATGTTTTACCAGCGCTCGGGTCGTCAGTCGGTTCTTATGAGTCCTTTAAGTTTTAATGAATCGGTCAGCAGTAAGAACGATAGCATTGGTCACGCTTTCAATAAGCAGGACTGGGCTGATGTCGGTCTGCCGGTGCCCGACGAGATGTCTCTGAGCAGAAGCGCTTCCCGAAGAAGTCTCAAGCGATTGAAGTTAAATGATTCCCAATCTGTGGCTCAAAATTTGAGTCCGAAAAGAGAATTCAATTTAGAGAAACGTGAAGACGGCGATGGAGTCGACGAGTATTCCGTCAAATGTCTGCTCAAGAAGTTCACTGAGTATGAGAACAAAAACCTCAAACTAAATGACAAATTGAATGAAACCAAAAGTTTCAACGGAAGTGTCGAAAATAAAGTAAATTCATTGACCAAAACTCAGATTAATGGCAGAGTCAATGGTAATAATGTGTTGAACAAGAGCTATGTCAGTGACAGTGAAATGCTCGACAACCAGTCGTCAACAGCCGACGAAGAGACCAATACATCGAAATCGGCACCACTTATGTTGTCTCCATTGACCCGTGTCTTAGCAGATCTCAGAAAGACTGCAGACGTTCGCAAAGAAAGGCAATATTTGTTTTCACGGACTCAGTCGTCTGTGACTAAACCGCAAACGAAAGTCGAAGAAGTTGTGACGAAAGGCGCGCTTCAGTTACTCGACAACCTCTCTGATAAGTCGAGTGCACTAGAAGAGCAGCTCAACTGCAGCACAAGATCTGAACAATCAGATTATCTTAATATGAGTCGAGTAGTCAGAGAAGACGATTATGTGGCTATGGATGGCGATGAGGCCGACAAAGAGAGTGATGCCGGCGATGAGGCCGACGACGAGGCCAGTCGAGACTTCGATTCTGTTAACTATCAGACGGATTTGATCACTGAAAACGACATTAAACTAAAAGCCGGCTGTAAAGTGAGGACATACAAGAAGCCGCGTCCGGAACCGGTGCCAAGCATTTCGAGCCAATTCGGTGCTCGTCTTTCACTTAACCCTAACCCAGCTTATGAAACGTTGGGCGATATCCGTCCGGCAAAGGAGACTGACGTTAAAATAGTGGACAATACTAATAGCAATGATAGTAATAATAATAGCAACAGTTCTGACAAACAACGATCTCCGAGCGCACCTTATTATATGTCAGATCTGTTGTCAGAGGAACAACAGATTGCACTTCAGGAAAAGTTGGCCGCACGTCAAACGGGATCTCCACCTCCTCTGCTCTCGAGATGCAATGCTCTGAACAATACGCGATATTTGGGAACGACATCGCTTCAGAAGTGCGATATAGGAAAAAGGGTTAATAATATTAATGTGAATAAAAACGATTCACCGGTTGTGCTGAATAATTCGATCACAAACAATCTAAATAATGTTGTTACCTCACCAATTTCACCGACAGAGACCATCGAGAGCTCACTTAAGTCGTTTCTATTGGTCAAAGACATAACCAATGTCTCAAAATTCATGGAATCGGAGCGCAATAAGTACGAAGCGGGACATACCCTTCAGAAAGTACCGCAAAGCGACAAATCTTTTCCCTCCTATACATTTGCCAAAAGGTGTATGACTCCCGACTTCGACACTCGAACAGATCTCCAAATCGAAGAACAGAATAGTTTACTCGAGAATAATATAGCTCTGAAGCGTCGCTCAAAGTCTTTGGATGGACTGATGGATCTCACGGATCAACAGCATATCTATGAAAACTTGGACCAAAAGTCTTCAAATAATTCCGTTGAGCCGACAGAGCAGTTCTTCAATGCCAGTGATGATACCTATTCAGACGATGACTTCATGGGCACAGAAGTGCTCCGTCGAGTCAGTAAAAGACATTTTGCCGATAACTTTAACTCAAAGTTTTCGTCGCAAAGCCAACAAACGGTGCCATTAGTTGAAAGTCTTGAGAAGAGCTTCGATGATTATTCAAACAGTGATTCGGATATGAGTTCTTTAATTGAGTTGTCGATCGAATCGATAGGTGAGACCATTCGAGACCAGAGTCAGGTCATAGGCGTCACAACTTTCCGACCTTCCTTTCAACTAATTGTCGACAATAATAAACTTGAATTTGATCTCATGTTTTCATTTCTATCATTAGATTCCGTTTCGGGTCCAATAATGGCCGAAAAGGTCCGTAAACGTCGTCCGTCTCACAAACGCCGCTCAAAGGACGACCTGAACGCCTCCGACTCGGAGATTCAAAGACCTCATTCGATTCCTACCAAACCTATGCACGTGAAGCCTAAGTCGCTGCGAGAGCACAAGACAACACGTCTTTGTGTCTCAACGGGTGATCTCTTAGGCAAATCTCACGAAGAATTAGTTCTTTTGCTCATTCAGCTGAGGAGAACTCAGTCGCAAATCGCCAAAAATTGTGATCAATTGAGACTTCAGATGGAAAGCGAAGAAAAGATGATCGAAATAGAACCGCACAAAAGGGAAGAACACAAACTTAAGTTTAGGGAAGTCAGGGAACTGTTGGCCGAGTATGAGAAGCAGTACGACATGCAGTTCCCTCTCATCAATACCGTAGACAATATGGTCAAAAGCAGTAATCCGATCAACAGTGAAGACTTCAGTGATAACAGAGCTAAAGCGGCATCGACCTCGGTCTTGGATCAGGTCTCGTATGGTGAAGAGACATGCAGTCTGTCCACTCTTCAGCAGGATAAGGAGATATTGGAGCGCACTCTCGAAGGCGTCAAGAGTAAAGTGGCCAAAATCGGCACTGAATCGGGTCCAATAATTAGCCTGGAGAAGCTGAAGAAGCAGCAGAGAATGATCGAAGGAGAACTCAGTCGAGTGCGAGGACTCCTCACTCATTCGGCCAAATGTCTAGAGGAGAAGGCGGCCGAAAACGCTCAGATAGAACAAGACGTGTTAATGGCCAAGAATAAGCTCAAGCAAGTGTTGGCCAATGAAGAAGCGCTTGAATCAAATAAAGCGTGCACTTTAGAGGCAGAGTTGGCTCACATCAATCAAGTGATCGATGATCTTCACAACCGAAGAGTCGAATTGAACGCTGCCATCGAAAGCATTAAGACAACGGAAAAGAAGCGCGAAATTGTCAGAGCGAGTCCCACGGGTCTGGCCGGCTCTATACCACTGCCCGGCAGGAAGAAAATCACAACCACTTATATGGAAACAGATCTCGATTCACAGGATACCAAAGATCTGGCTCATTATCCAAGGAATTCGGGTTCTGAGGGAGAAGGAGATACACCGCTCTATGAAAACCTGGAGAATAACAACTGTTTGAATGCAAATGAGTTTTTCTCGAGTCAACTGCAAGCAACCGAAGAACTTTTAGCTGCCAATACCGAAGATATACTCGACGAACAAATGCGACAGTTTTATGGCATAAATGCCGCTCAAAAGGCAAGTGAAATAAAAACTGTGCGAATCGTCAAACGAGAGGCAGAAAGGCGTCGAATCCACTTCAGCAACGGGTCCTCCAAGAGTATGGACTCGTTTTGGCCAAGCAGTCAGTTCGACAGTGATCTCATGATGAGTGGTGGAGCCGTCGGTGGCATCGGATCTATTCCTCCGCCATATTATTACGAGGATAGAGACGAAGACTTCGAAATAGATCCAAACTTCAATAACTTCGGTCAAATGGATGATTGCAACGATGGCAAGCATTGTATGATTGATAGTCTGAACGCTGAGTTCAGAAACAATAATCTCTTCACTAAACAAAGCTTTGTATCAAATGACAAACCATTATCTCAATCGCAACCACAACAAGAGGTGATCATTGAATTTCAT
>JAQGCD010000394.1:0-10246 GCA_034698965.1 Zygoribatula sp. | reverse complement strand
CAATTCTGCTCATCACGAGTGTCAAGAAAGTTAATGTCAGTCAAATTAAGTCTAATTAACATCTGTTGATAGGTTTGAGTAAATCTCAAATTATAAATGTTTTATTAATCTACCACAATCTTAAAACTTGACTCAAATGTCTCAAAACTTAGAAAGAATAAAATTATTTAATACTTACGTGAAATTCTTCTAATCAGTGACATTTTAAAATTATTTTACTGAATATGAAAATATAGTCAATTTTTCATTTGAAATGAAATGCAAGAGTATTAGACACACCTGAAAAGAGGACGTAAACAGATTGAACATACCTTTATATGATAGATTGTGAGTGTAATTGTAAAGGGTTAGTGCGAGCAAAATGATGTCAAATCTAACAATTTCACCATGTTTGAATTACGTCAAATTTTTTACTCAAATGAAGGCTAAAGTGAACTACAAAACGCAATAAGTTAGACATAGAAAAGACAAATACAACTCAAGTTATAAGCTTGCAAATCAGATTAGACTGACTCTGACAGATTCTGATCAGGCTTTGAAACTTTTAGCAAGGAAACTTTACTCAAAAATTTAAGACATTATACTCGCACTTACCCTTTAAAATGACACTCACAATCTATAATATAAAGGTCTGTTCAATCTGTTTACGTCCTCTTTTCAGGTATGACTGCTATCCTGAACTAATTCTATAAATATCTCGACTCATAAAAATTACTTTAAACTTGCATGTTTAATGTGAATCTTGAGCTTAACAAGTTATAATTCATTCCATAAGTCAGCAACAAATTCGACTAAACCACTACGTTAATTCAAACCGTGTAAAATAATATAATTATTAGGAATGAAAGGCAAAAATATTAGAATTAACACTTGAGTTGTGGAAGTATTGAGGTTAAACTTAAAATTAATTAATAACTGAACCACAACTGGGGTTTCAAACTTCAATTCATAATTTGAGTCAAACTCGTGTTAATTCCAAAGATTATGATTGATAGGCAATGATAAGTATATCAACGATCTTGTTTGAAAGAATTAACATCTTGAATAATCTATAGATTTCATTCGATATCATATTCCATATACTGATCCCACACAAAGAGCACTTCGTTGAAGAATATAGTCCACACAAAGATCAGAGGAAGACCTATAATCAGAGTGAACGCAACTTTTGCCACTATTAAGTCACGATAAGGAATGGGTTTTCTCAAGACTTGACTCATGTGATGGCAATAATTCGGAATAGTTATGAACGAAGAGTTGAATAGATGTTCAAACATTTTCTGGTGAGCTGACCAAGATGATGTGTAGAATTGGTTGAGCGATAAAAACGCCATGGCCAAACACAATACCAAGATCAGTGTGAAGGTAATGAGTATTGCAACGAAGGACATCACTTGTCTTAGCTCTTGTTGAATGAAAGAGAGGAATGGCATTCTTCGAAGGACCAGATTGCAAGTGTAGTTCGACAAACAAATACCACATCGGATGGAGCGACGAGTTCTGATCCAAGTTAGCAAACAGTTCTTGTGCACGTATTTCAAAGAACCCGAACACAGACAGGGACTGATCAGTTGTGGCGATGGATCGTCATCTTTGCAGATACGGCACTCTTTGGCACTTGGGTTCGGTTCCTGATCGGTTGCCATTTAGTTGTCTTATTGCAATTTTTAACTTGATTGAATTGTTGTCATTTTGTGGGAAACATTTAATGCAACAATTTAAAATAAAATCTAATAGGTAAACAATAATACATGAGAGACTAATCAAGGGAACAACATTTCAAATTCGGTCAAAGTAGGAATAAGATTTAGATTTGTTATCAAAGCACCGAAATGTCTAAAAAGGAGTTCAAGATTGTTATCGAAGAAGAGGACAGTGAGATCGAAGACACTGGTGAAGATCTTGATGCGGCCCTTCTGGAGGACGAAGACCTGCAGACATATTTGCGAGAAATGAGTCTTCAGAACTCAAAGTCTCAGAGTCAGCCACAAGTGAGCCAACAGACGGCCAGTTCAGTCTCTCAGCCGTCAACTCCGAAAAGAGAAAAATCTCCGGAGAGGTCAGCGTCAGCGCCACCGCCAGAAATTCCCCCTCTTTCGCCGGCGCGTCCACGCCGTTCGACATCTGGAGGTCACACACCACCCAATGTTAGACGGTTTCGTGATCCGATCACAGGATATCCAGACCCAGACAAGATGGCGGAGGCGTCGTCAGGATTAGAAGGATTGCCTCCCCGTGTCATGGCCGGTGTTTTGACACAGGAGGGTAGGACAGGTCGTAATGAGGTACTAAGGGTTAACGAAGGAAAGAAAGGCCGGAAAACAAGTTTACTGGCAAGTATACCCAACGTTATATCTGTTGGAAAGGATGCGCGATTCCTTCCGCCCAGAACTCCAAAAAGTGTTCTTGAGGGATCGCGAAGAGAACTACAACCACAAAGAACTTCTGATCGCAATGACCCACGAGTTCATCAAACGATCAAAAAGATGAAGGATGACTCGCATAAGACAACAATTATGCCGACCGGTCGGATGGGTTTCGGTGATATTGGCCAATATGACTTGAAAGAAATGAGGCGACAATTGCAAGAAACACAGAATCCGTTGGACTTTGACATTCCAGGCCTCCAACACGAACTGCCGAGCCAATGGCGACCCAAAGAACTTGCTTTTTCTAATCGATTGAGACAACTGTCTCCTGAAGACAAGGAAAGGTACACTGAATTTCAAGCAGAAGCAAACCCCAATCTGATGCGCAACCGAGGAATAGATCCAAGGATGGTTCCCCGGCCAACAGATGCTGAACTCAGAGAACCAAACAAAAAAAAGGTCTCAAAGATGTTGGGTTCGCAAGGAAACAGAGAGAGAATGAACAGAAGAGAAAGAAGGGTTGATTTGTTTCAAAGATCGGTTCTTCCCTCGGCTATCAATGTTCATTCTACTGCAAAACCAATGATGCGTATCAGCGAAAATGAAGAAGATCCCTATAGGTATCATACTTTTGAAGCCGATCCAGAGACAAATTTGATTAAGACTACACACTCTGAGGATCAGAGATTGAAAAAAGCTCGGGAAGAGGAGAAAAGAAAGAAAGCCGAAGAGACGCGACAGCAATTGATGCAATCGGCAGCTCAGACACAAGAACAAAAGGAAGAACAGAAAAAGCAATCAGAGACCAAAAGGGGAAAAGCCCTCGAAGGACTGTACAGTACTAAAGAAGGTAGAGAGGCCTATCTGCAAAATGTACAAAAGACCGCCGGATCAATGTCATTGGCTGAGACCAAGGCTTTCTTCCTTCAACAGTCATCTCAATTGGGCTCTCCTGCTCCAAAAAAATCTGGTGCTTCCCAACCCTCTATTGCTCCATCCACGACACAACCGGCTCCTCGACTCGGCTCTGGTGCCCCAACTATTGGTGGTTCGGATCCGTTTTGTACTCCATGGCTGCCACAAACAATTAGCACTCAGCGACAAGGATCAGCAATGCCGGGATTGAAGGCACCTTTTTTTAAAGGGGTTCACAAGGGTCCTCCGTCGAGCACTCAATCGGGTTCGACTCCGTCAGGTTCAAAAGCGTCCAGTACTTTATCACGACCGCCATCTCCTCCAAAGGATGATGTTGTCATCGATATTGAGAAGACTGACGACGAGGAAGAAGACCAAGAGAAACAAGGGGATGCAAGTTAGAACTTCATAGAGGTATGAGAAAGGGATGACACATAAGTTTGTCATAATATTAAAATGATATTAACACAAAATAATTAGAATTAGCCATTAACAATTTATAAATTAATTATTTGTGTGAACAGTTTAGAAACTGTTTCCCCTTGAACAAGATGCAACACTCTATCATTTATACTCTCAGAAAAAATTTTAACAAAAGGTTAGATTTCAATGTTTTAATATTTTTTGGTAACAATGTCTCTTTGACAAAAATAGAATAGGTTGAGAAAATTAAGGATGTCACGCGAAGGAGTTCGAGATACTGAAGATTCAGACACCGAGTTTGAAGATTTTGAAGACGATGATGATGAGTCACATGACACATCTCTCAATGAAGACGAAAACCTTCGACGGTTTGTAAATGAGCTCCGACAACATGAGCGACAACTTCAGAACTACGGTCAAGCACTTAGGCAAAGGCAAACATTTGGAAGTTTAGTGCCCTCTGTCTATACACAAAGACCTTCTTCGCCACCAATACCACGACGTTCTGGATTCATTTCTAATCTACGATCGAGAGGGCAGCTGTCGCACTTGGAATCGCCTTTAAGCCCAACAGAACCTTGGTTCAGATCACCAATGCAACAAAGGTCTGTTCCAACAGCTACTGTCACATCTGCTTCAGCTTCCAGTGGTGGTCGAGTGACGCCTCCATCAGATATACCTATGATTAGAAATTATAGGAACCCTGAGACTGGATACCCAGATTTTGAAAGGATGAAGGAAGATGTGAATCGAGAACGTTTGGAAATGACTCCTTCCGCACTGGCCAAGAGAACAAGGGCTTTTAGAATTGAGCTCAGCAAGTACACCGCTACTAATCAGGATCGCATGGCCAAAGTGCTTTCAGGTAATAGGAATTTGTTCTTATCGAAAGATAATCGATATACTGTGCGAAGGGACTTGAAGGATCCCAATCCATCGTTCACATGGCAACCAATTGAGCCATCTGATCCCAGTGATCCTCAACTCAACGATCCGAGGTTCAGACAAAAGATCAAAGAAATGAAAACTGAGAAATGGGGCTCATCCATAATGCCCCGTGGAAAGCTAGGCACTGAAGATCTGCCACAGTTCAACAGGGGCCCAGTGAACAAAGAACAGATGGCTGGTCTCACTATACCCGGCCTCAAACGTGACAATCCTCAGCGTTGGACTCCAAGACAAGAACAATTCGCACATCGTCTTCTATCTATTGAACCCGATGATCGTTGGCGGTATTATCAAATTCAAACGGACTACAATCCAGATTTGAGAATGAATGAAGCCGCTTCGGAACGAATGGTTCCGCGGCCTACTATCGGGCGTCTCAGGAGTCGCAATGACAAGCAAACGAAACAAATACTGAGACAATCCTGGCAGAACTCGCCATTGCCCAGAGAAACAAGAAGGTCTGAGGCGGCCAGAAGAGCAATTCTGCCGTCGGCTATAAACGAATTCGAAGATACACAAGCCATGCCCCCAATAAGTGAATCCCATTCCGATCCCTATACTTATACTCCATCGCCGGCCGACCCTGATTCCAATTTGATACCGACCACTAGAACCGAGCTCGGAAAACGGGCCAGAGCGGCGGCGATGGCTAGGAGAACTACTGAGAAAAAGAAAAATGATGAGGGTGATAAAGAAAAGGGAGGAGAGAAGGGGACTAAAGAACAAAGAAGGAGAGACGATGACCAGGATATGGTTGATGTCTGCAGTATTCTATGAAAGGATGAGTTTGATAGCACAGGGATTGAAGAAAAAATATTTATCTGATGAGTATTAAATGCGGTACTTATTGAAGTTGGGATTTATAAATACATGTCTTTCCGCGATTATTGTTAGACCCGTGCCATTGCATTCGTGATTAATTTAGATCGACCAATATATTTGTCGAAATTAATTTTCAATGAATAACTTATCATTGATGCAGTAAGGTGTATATTTGCATGTTTATCTCTTGACCAAACTTTTCCTTTTTCTTTAAGTTAAGGTTTTGCCAGTGATATGAAATCACCTGAAATTAATAGATATCATGGAAAGTGATCTTAAGGTCTTGAAATTAATGGATACCTCCAATCTGTGCGCAATCAATACAGAACGATAGTGATAATGACATGGTGACGAAGAAGCGGAAGAGGTTTTTGAGGAACCGCCTAAAAGGAGAAGAAGGAGACCATTCAGTTGTTGTCATATATAATGATAGGTTTGTATCAAGACATTGTAAAATGAATTGTAAGACCAATCGAACCAGTCACTTTTAGTACAGACATAAAGATTCTTCGAAACTTGATAGGAAAAAAATCCCACTTAAATTAATGTTTCGGCAGTTTTTGTTAATTTAAAGGTATAAAAGATAATTCGTAAAAATGAGTTTTCGAAGAAGTCTTTACAGTATTCGACAATTCCTTACATTATTCTGCAGTTCCTGACAGTGCTCTACAGTTCGTTAAAATCTACAGTTCTTCCGATGCTTTACAGGGCGTTTCACTTGGAATTTAAATTTATAAAGCAATGGAATTCTAGTAAACTTAATTCAAACAATTGAAATACGATTAACATTCATAATTTAATTCTTTCAACAATTATCAAAATAGTGACAATTTGTTAAGTCTTATATCCAGACATTCAATTTCATCTAAACTTCATCTTCAGAACAAACCAAAGAACTATCGACAAAATGTCAGGAAGAGATCCATCAGATTCAGACAGTGACTCTGGAGAGAGTCAAGAAGGCTTATTGACAGGGAAGAAGGGTCCCGAAAAGAAGAGGGGTCTCCGAAGGCTCTCAGATAGGCTGAGGAAATCTTTTGGCAATGTTAGGCGCTCTCTATTCCAAAGAGGTTCCAGAAGACCAACATCGACAGCAACGAGACCTGTGTCTGAGTTTGAAGAATTTGAGTTAGCGGACGCAAGTCCAAGAGCAAGTGGCACAAATTTGAGAGCCCAAGGCAAAAGTCCAAGTACGCCACCCGGTGGATGGCAACCTCCATTCACACTTCAGCCGCCATACCGGCAAATGAGAACGCCGCCACGGTCCAGCTCTCCACCTCGCCTGCCTTCACCAGCAACACCACGCAGACCAAGGCCTCAAAGGAGTGCTACACCGAGTCCGAAGTTTGTGCAAAAGTTCCGAAAGGAGGACACTCTGTCGCCAGACATCGAGAAAATGAAGCAGGAATTCAGGCAATTGGATTTGCCTCAAGAGGTAATGGGACGGGAGTTGGCCTCTAGAAGTAGGGATACAGTGGATGAGATCAAAAAGAGAAGATTCGGTCAGGTCAGACGTAAATTGAGTCTTTTGGAAGGGTTAGGTCCCAACTGGCAAATGGAAAAACTTGGAAAAACCGATCAGGACAAGAGGTTCAGAGACACTACTCATTCGGCACCTCCTCGTAGGAAAATCATGCCTCAGCCTCATCTCATGACCACTGGAAGACATGGCTTGTTTCCGAGGTATCAAAAACCGGTGTCCACTATGGGCAGTGAACGGCGGCCATCGGCAATCTTGCCTCCGGGTAGAGCCAGTCTTGGACCACTTCCAGCCACAGGTATGATGACGCGCTCATTCAGTATGGATGACTTACAACAGATCTCTAAAGACGTTGGAGCAGGCAAGAAGAGAAAGGAAGACCCGACCACCTGGTCCAAAGCTCAAATGGCTTTTGGTGAGCGCTTGAAACATATGAGCAGTGAAGATAGAAAACTGTACAGTCATATGCGGAGCTTCTCAGACCCGTTGCATGACGATAATGTTGCGGCGAGAAGGCGAATGCACCACCCGCCCACCACTGGTTGGTTGCGAGAAAAGGACAAGGCATATACATCTGGTCTGATGAGGCAATCCAGACAAGTAGGGCCTCATCCCAGAGGTGCTCGCAGAGAACTTGCTGCTCTCTGTGCGCCTCAACAATCGGCTCTGTCAAAAGATCACAAAACAGAGCTCATGCCTTCAGTGCCTGAGTTCGGTCCCTATACATTCAAGCCGCAACGCAACCCGTGGACTCCGTCCACTGAAGAACCATCTACCACTGCTACGACCACTCCGACCACTTCAAGTGCTTCTATAAGGGACAGAACGTACTCGGCTCCGTCATCATATGAAGCGTCAGGCCAAGAACCTGGGGCATCTCCCGGAATGTCGAGTATCGAGCAAAGTGTCGCCAAAATAAGAGAGTCGTTTTCAAACTTGCCTGGACAAAGGAGTGCCATGGCGAGGCCGAAGCAACCACCTCCAAAACCAGAGAGAACGAGTTCCAGGGGGGCGAGCACCAACCCATTCATCCAGAGCCTCGAAGCTGCAAGAGAGGCTGCTTCCCACATACAATCTCCTGAGACTATGAGCTCAACAAATCCATTTGCGCCACAGAGTTCTTATGGTGGACCGAGGGGTCCGAGTCCTTATGGTGGGCCAAGCTCTTACGGTGGACCGAGTTCTTATGGTGGACCGAGTTCTTATGGTGGGCCAAGCTCTTATGGTGGGCCAAGCTCTTATGGTGGGCCAAGACCTTACGGTGGCCCGAGTGGTCCAAGACCTTATGGAGGACCAACTGGATCAAGTTCTTATGGTGGCACGAGTACTATGAGAGGACAAAGTGGTGGTTCGAGTACAGGCCACTTATCATCAAACCTTCAAATCGGTGGTTCAGCCTATGGATCAGATATAGGGCAGTTGTGGTCGGCTCCACAGGCCCCACAAACTTCTGGACATCAATTCGCTGCATGGGATCCATCAACAGGACCACCCGGACCAAGACCTACTGGTCCGAGGCCTTCAAGCTCGTCCCCTAGAAGTACTCGTGGAAGAGGTGCGCCCAGGTCAACTAATCCGTTCGACGACAAGAAGGCTTTCTTTTGATGAGAAGGACCAGTCATGCAATGCCATGATATCTTATTTTAGTTGATAAAATGTTATCAAAACATATTCTAGCAAACCTTGAGCATCTTACAGTTTATTACAGTTGAGAATATCTTATATTTAAATAGCTATGTCAACCTGAGAGTCCTTTAATAGTAACACTTAATTATCATGCAACATTCATATGCTTACAAACATGCTTTGACCGGTAAAAAAGTTATTTGTCAATAGAAATTGGCATTTATTGAATGGCGATCACTGACGGTTTGGGTCCTCTCTTATGATCGCTCATTCGAAGAACACAATATATTATCAAGCTTTAAAATGACCTATCTTAACTTTTCCACAACAATGGGGCTTTAAAATTGCGAAATTTGCATCTTGAAAGTTTCAAAATTGCAATAATGAGCTTTGAAAATTTCACCTTGGAAACTTTGCGAATCATCAACAATGGTTTTTCTCTTCTGAGTATGAAAATTTCAATTCAACAAATATGCGGAGAAACAAACAGACAAACTGAAACATTTCGATCTTTAGTACATAGATATCTATTAGATATGTACCGTTTTTTGCGACTTTGGAAGGCGCGCACCCTTATCTAAGTTTCTTAAAGATTGACTAATTCAAAATTTGCTGCACCCTTATGTAGATAACGGTGCGCCCCCTCGTAAGAATTCAGTTAACGGTGCGCTTTCAATTCAGCCAATGGTTTAATGCCTTATTTTTTAAAATTAGAAACAGAAATTGTGTTTGTCATGGTAAAATTAACAGTAACTAAATTAATATAGATTGACCAGGGTATGGATATATGCAGGGTCGGCCAAGCTTCTCGACGATAAGGGTAGGGTAAAGGGGGTTCTCCAATACATCATACATGTATATGTGAATTATAAAAATATTAAAATTTAATATCTAGCTTACAATTAAAGACCTTTTCGGTAGATCGAGAATTTTCTATCTATTTCTATGAAATTCCAAATTTCCATAGCATAGCTCATACATACTTTGATGACAAAAAATTACACCTGTAACAATCACGAAAGATTATCTTGATTCTCAGATGTAATTTTTTTATGCCGGTAATTAGGTGAAAATTCTCACGAATAATTTTTACGAGGCTTGATGCAAATGTAAAGTATCACAAAATTTAATCTTATCTAGCGATTGATTCTTGAAAATTGGTATTTAGCACTTATAAGAGATTTTTGAAAGCTTTTCCATACTTTACATTTTTCGTGATTGTTACATGCGTAATTTTTGGTCATCAAGGTATATATGAACAGTGCTATTGAAAGTCAGAATTTCATAAAAATATATTGAAAGTTCTCGATCTTCCGAACAGTTCTATGAAGATCACCCATTCTTGATCAATCAAATTATCATTTTTAGTGAGGAGCGACTTATAATTATCATTCACCCGAAAGGAAATGATAAAATATCTAGACAACCTGGTAATATGAGACTGGTATAATTGTTTGAAAACAGAAAATTTATTTAAAAGTTGTTTCATTTCTAGTGATAGTGCAAAATTAGACGCACCGTTAACTAGTTAACAGTGCACACCCTCGTAAGAGACTTAGATAAGGGTGCGCGCCCTCCAAAGTCGCGTAAAACGGTAATTGAGATAACGGTTTTTGTGGATTTTTAATATCTAATGTTAACTTGTCAGACGATTTTTATAAAG
>JAQGCD010000393.1:0-10257 GCA_034698965.1 Zygoribatula sp. | reverse complement strand
ATGCTTACCACAAATGAGTTGTTGTTGTCTTTGACCAATTGGGTGTCCGATATCGAGAAATGCATTTTGCTTTCAATTCAGACCCGAAAGACAGACTCAGTGGTTGACAATTGACTCAATAGGAGCAATGATTTGGTCGCTAAGAAGTGACAAACTCGAGGAAAATGTCTAATGAGTTCACGTAATCATTAGATTGAATACAAGAAATATAAGGTTTGAGTGTTTTGTTGCCACAAATGTGTCACTCGTTTAACATATCGGTAACAAAAGCTAATAAAACAAACAACCGATCAATCAATCAATTGACTGATTGTCAGCCATTAAGTCACTCGATTGCGACCATCTTTAGCATCGATTTGTTTTTCATCTGATTTGAAGAGTTATGGTTTGGTAAAGCAATTGGTTCTCACATTGAATGAACAACACTTTGAGTGGAGAGCAATAGTATTGCAATACAGGCTTTGAATGCCTTCAATGCGAAACACGAACGCAGAGTCTCGCAAAACCTCTGTCTGTGTCTGTGCTAACCACTGATGGCCAGAGGGGTGACAACAAATGATCACCATTGAGCACCTCTGGTCGCCCCCTACGGCCTAATCACTCGTTATGGCATTGAATCAATGTTCACCTAGCATTGTCCAAACTGATGGAACAGTTGAGACTAGTTGAGGAATGTCATTGAAATTGGAGCATTCAACTTTTTCAACTTTTTCTATTCAATTTAGATTCAATGAAATATTGTCAGCTATTGAGCCCAACTTGTATTGAGAGCTTTGATGGAGCGATAAACTGGTGCAAAGTGTCAATTGTGTGCCCATAACTGGCCATCACTGCAATCATTGTAATGCTGGTCATCGTTGTTGTGGTCGTGAAGCGCCCATTAATGCTCTTACAAACAAAACTAACCACAGATTTAATAGATATTAATCTTCTTATGTTAAATGACATAACTTTTCTGTTATAATTCACACCCACTTAGAGCTTCCCTTCGAGTCTTCTATTGAGGACTGGTTTTGTTTGGAGTACGAGTGCAGAGTCTGCAGACTTGGGCTCAGAACCGAATAGGAATTTGGTATTCTTTTGGAGTGCAGTCAACTATTAAGTAAAAAACTCTTAAATCTCTCTTATTTTTTATTTTGATTCAAGTCTTGTCAGTACTCTGAGCGAGCATTGACTTTGTTAGAGAATCGATGTGAGCGCACAGGTCTGGCAGATCAGCGACAACTCATCGAACACCTTCTGTGCGATCGCATTGTCTTTACTCAGTCATTGAATGTCGATTCCGTTAGACATTAGACCCGTAATCACTGATAACAATGAAAATGATGTTTTCGTATCTAAAAATTCCTTTAATCTCAAGCAAAACAATAGAACTATTAATTTAGAACCGAGTGCAGTGTTGGGCCGATCATAGATAACTATTTCCAGATTGAACTCAATTCAGTTGAAAAGTTTAGCTCGACTTTTCTCTATCGGATTGCCGGCACTAATGCCTGAACTTAAATGAGCCCAAAGATAACGATAGTCTGCAAGACTTCTATTTCCCAGAACTTCTCGTCACAAATAGTAACCGATCGTCTCACTGGTCAGACGGTTCCCGCTCTGACACAATCCAAGTCTTATCAGAACAACCTTGATCACTTACTGTGGGGCACTAAAGGACCTAAACAATGATAAATTCAAATAGTTTTCGTACAAATTGTTGTTTTTTTTTGCAATATCTTCAATGTTTAATTTAGTATAGCTATATCGAGACATAAATCATGTGATTTTAGCGTCAAATAGATTGAGAATATATTGATTTAAATGCAATTGAAATTTAGTGATCCGTCAATGAATAGAAAGAATGCAATTTCATTAATCATATTTATAGCAAGATTATTAATTTCGTACAATTATAATTGAATAGCAATTAAAATTCTTTCTATTAAATGTTGAATTAAAATAGTTTTAAATAAACAAACGTTTATCTCAAAAGTGATGATAAGTTTTGATGCAAAGGAAATATTAATAAATTCAGTGGTAATGAACATTTGGAGTGTTCAAAGCAAATGATAATTTTCTTATTTCGATGTTCGCATCGGTTCTCAACGACTTCTAATTTTGTTGTTTTGTTTCTTTAGTAACAATTTATTCAAATTGAGTGAAAGCTCTGTTGAGATAAACCAAATTACAATAGCATTGAATCGATGGTTCGATTGGATTGTTATCGCAATTAAGAACTGAGTGCAATAGCTATTAGTCTTCAATTAGGGTCGTGTGCATTGACTTCAAGTCGGAAACATATATATATATTCGGCAATTTATCGCCCAATGTTTCAATAATCGTCTTAAGCAATAGAGGATTGGCTCTACTTCCGAAGGTATAGCCAATCAGACGCGATTCGGTCGTTCTATCGGTGTTTGATTTGACACGAGAGCCAAATCGAACGAAATTGGATGAACGTGGAGGTCACTGATTGGCCTCCAATTGAGTTTTGAATCTAAGGCCAACAATTGATTTGGCGCATGCCGTCAGCCAGTGGTTAAGTGACAAATAATAATACCGAGACTATCGACTGACTCTTGGCTGACATCCGTTTGAGTGCTGTTCGTTAGTATGACTTCGATTGGCGTCAACGATGAGAAGACCAAACTGTAAGTCCTCTAATGATCAACTGGTGATGAACTTTGTTTCCTTTGCATAATTGCAACTTTGACGATAATTCCAATTTGATATTTAATGTTTTCGGCAGATAAACGAACATTCTAAATCATCATGTTAATTAGGAACTATAAATT
This sequence comes from Zygoribatula sp., assembly GCA_034698965.1. NCBI lineage: Eukaryota > Metazoa > Arthropoda > Arachnida > Sarcoptiformes > Oribatulidae > Zygoribatula > Zygoribatula sp. Next base: position 7,476 of record JAQGCD010000393.1, on the reverse strand, counting down.
GAACCCTCATATGTTTATTATTAGCAAGTCATCTGATTGGTCAGTTAGATCTAGCTACATTCTCAATTGGTATATAACATGGAATTTTAATTGGTGATTAGTCTGTCTCAGTTTGAAAAATGATCCCATTATTTGAAAAATTCAATCCCAAATTTCAATTAATAAATGTTTGACTAAAACTTTCAGATTAAATGAAGAGACGAAAACTAAAGGTTCGTATGATAGCGTCGATCCTATAATATACTGCTCTCACGGCAAAGACCCGATCAAGTGTTGCAAGACTGACCAGAATAATGATAATCGGGTATCGATCAGTTGGTCACATTGTCATACTGACAGCGCGAATGGCGATGGAGTGGACAGAACCGCTCGCAGACGACTCATTATGGCATCGATTTTGTGTTTGCTCTTTATGTTAGTTGAAATAGTTGGTGGCTTTCTTGCCAACAGTCTGGCCATTGCCACTGATGCGGCTCATCTGCTGACGGACTTCGCCAGCTTTATGATCAGTCTGTTCTCGCTATGGATGGCCACCCGTCCGGTCAGCATCAAAATGAGTTTCGGTTGGCATAGGGCCGAAGTAATTGGAGCCCTGACTTCCGTTTTGCTAATATGGGTCGTCACTGGGATATTGTGTTATATGGCTGTCCAGAGGATAATTAGTCAGACCTATGAAATTGAGGCCGACATTATGGTGATAACGGCCACCATCGGAGTCATTGTCAACATTATGTGAGATATAAATCTCGAACAACTGGCAAATTCTAATTGTTGTCAACACTATTTTTCACAACAGAATGGGTATTTCACTTCAGTGCGGTGGTGTACCACATGGTCACAGTCATGGTGGTGGTGGTGGACACACACACCACAGCCATGACCATGACATCGAAGACCAAAGAGGAAGTAAAAATATAAATGTCAGGGTAAGTAATAATTGAGCACATATTGAATGAGTGCTTTGAGTGTAGGCCAATGAAAGAGTTATGGTTTTGTTTTCAATGGGTGCCGATCTGTCTCAGACATTCCAATTGATAATTTTAATCGAGTCTATTTATGTTAATATCATTCAACTATTATCAATCAACTCAATGATAAATGGCATCTCTTCATAGGCGGCATTTGTTCACGTGATCGGAGACTTCTTCCAAAGTGTTGGCGTTTTGGTGGCCGCTCTCATAATATACTTCATGCCTGAGTGGGGTATAGTCGACCCGATCTGCACATTCCTCTTCTCAGTCATCGTATTAGTCGTCACATTCAATATAATTAAGGATGTTCTCAATGTCCTAATGGAAGGTAACAAATATGTTTAGCCTTGTTATAGACATTGGGTCAGGAAGTGGTTAAGAGACAGCAGTTATGAGTAATTTGACAAAGAAGTGGTATTTTAATTGAGATTAGATTATTTAATGATCAGACATTCTAAACATGAGACAAAATGTTAACCATATAAGCGAAGGTCATACAGGTTTGTGGTCTTCACTAAAACCATTTATTCAGCAATAATTCTTGCATAATATGTATTGGATTATGACAAGTGCTAAGCAGTCGTGAGAAACTCTTATCCATTATCCCATTTCTCCATTACTTCTTTAGCCATTTATCATCGCTAAGGAGGCTTTCAGAGTCTGAAAGTTTCAGACCTAACAATAAGATTACATGTATTTCTTCAAATATGTTGATTTCTAGTTGGCATTAGTGAAAGAAACTTCCAATTATGGCATAGTATTTGGTAATTTGCAATTTTAATGAGCCCTTTGTGATCGGAACCATTCCAATAGAGCAGATGTTCGCACTTTCTTATTACCGATTATTGCAACAACCATTGAAAGGTTCAAGGCTAACAATTATTCCGATTATTGCACCCAATAATTAGGGAAACCCCGAGGAGTGGACTTTCTAGAAGTGCAGCGAACCTTATTCAACATTCCCGGTGTCATCAAAGTTCACAACTTGCGCATCTGGTCGCTCAGCCTCGACAAGACCGCCCTCTCTGCTCATCTGGCCATCGGTACCAATCAAACTCATTAAGATTCAATTAATTGTAATTTGTCTTCGATTCCAGCAAAAGGACAAAACCCGACCTCAATTCTGAATATGGCTTCATATGAGATCAAAACTCAGTTCAGTATTTATGAGCTGACCATTCAGGTCGAAGAATACAAGGATGAGATGAGTGACTGTCAACAGTGCCAAACACCTGAGGCATAGATGACAGCAATTTATAGATTCGTAAATTAGTATTTTTGGATTTCATTGTTTTTAAATAAAATATATAACATTTCGTTGCATTAAAGATAATAATTTTTGCAAATTTCGTCAATTATTTTTTCCTCATTGCGAATAATCTTTTAAATTATCTAATTATTCCGAGAAATTCACTACATTTTTAATGTTCTTTGGATTCGTTGCGTTATATCACGTAATGAAGAAGATTGAAGAATGTTTTAAAATAATGGTTTAATGATAATATAATTTAATTTATGGAATTAACTTAATTAATAACGATATAATGAGTTAATGAGAATATAATTATAAAGAGAGACATTCAGTGTCGCGAACCTCCTTTCGAGTGTTTCAGATGTGCCAAACCCTTGAGTATTGCGTCCCACGAGTAAGTGCAGTGACATTCACACGGAATTCCCGACGGCATCATTGACCAGATCACTATAACCAAAGCCGCGACCAACAGAACCACTGCCAAAATGAATCGCATGTCTTGTACGACACGTTTGACATATGTTCCAACTCTTCCATCGAAACAAATATTAAAACTGAAATAAGATTTGAGAATTAGATCAAATGATTTTTTCAGAGCCGACAATGGATTACAGTGTGATTAAATAATTATATTCAATGATATTGATCAAAGTCTTGTGGCTTTCCTTCGGCTCATTAGGCATTCTTTCCCTGCTTTGGGGCATTTCATCGCTCGAATCATCACTTTTATCACTCATTTCGTGACTAAATCGACGACTAATTAAATCGTTGATTTCGTTTTTAGTAGTTATGATAGTTTTCGAGGAATTATTATTCAATTCGGAATTGTTTGACGAATTGCTGTCCAACTCTTCCGATAACTTATTGCATCTCTTTTGTTCTTCATCGGAGGCTTCGTTTGTGAGAGAAGAGATGTCTGACTCAGAGCCTCCCTTTTCCTCAGCAGTCATCTCCAGAAGCGAGCAATCAGTGTCGGCGGCCGTTCTGATTCTTGTAATAGGAGTGACCGGCATTGAGCACCGGCGCGAACGGTTCACCAAATACGAGTGACTGTTAGACACATAGCGGGCGCCGACTGTGGGCTGAATCGACTTGCGATGAGTGTCCGAGTTCTACGTCAATCCAAATCAATAATTATTTAAATTAAGAATTAGTTTCTAAATATAACTCGAAAATTGTATTCTTTAAAATTATTTGTGTCGTAAATAAATAATTAAAATTTAAAAAAGGAACTGTTTTTCGATCACAACTTTCCTTAACAAATGGAAAGTTATTTAAATTTAAAATCAAAGTCAAGGATATCTCGATTTAGTTATTCGGATGTTCTCTAATGAGTCGATTGCAATGCATATTAAAGTGACAAACAATTCAAGTGTAAAGATAGACAATAATTACTTCATTTTTGAGTCGATTTATCTATTGGTTAGTTCGCGAGCATAACTACTTTAGAATTCAATGTCTATTCAGTTAATTGAGGGCTTTGTCTGTAAGGCTATCATCATCTCAATGATCGATGTCTTTCTCTTACCGGCAGTATCTCAATGGATGAAACACTTGCTCTTCGGACCCGAATTAAGCTCTGAAAAGAATAAATTGTTTTCCAAATTGATCTAAACTTTCCATAATTAGCATTAATTCACTGCAAAACTAAGAGTGCACTAAAGAAATGGCATTGCATTTACCGAAAGTACCCGAAGAGTGCATTTGATTATATACTTTTGAATGAATGCATGCAATGAGTGCTAGGATTGAACGCAAGACCGCATTCGACACCAATTGATACCAATTATACAATTTAGATATTTTTGGAGCATTCCTGCCATCAGATAAACATTTCAAAACAATTACCCACAAAACCATAAAACCATTTATTCAACCACTAAAAGCGTAATAGGATTTCCAACCGATTAAAAGCCATTAAAGACATACCATTTTGGGGATCACTGTCGTAGATATGGATCGAATGGATCGCCTCAATGGCACCGATTCGTTATCCGAATCCGTATCGAAATCTGTTTTCTTCTGACCGTTAGAGTTAAGCACTTTTTTCATTCTCTCCAATTCTTTCCTCTCTTTATCCTTGGCTCTGATCAGGTTCTCGGAATACAAAAGGACGACATCGAAAGCAGAGCTCACTCTCTCCTCTTGTTTGACGGCTCCGTAGAGTTCAGATATGGACGATATCTTAGCGTTTGTGTGACCGATCACATCCACCTGTGTCTCGATCTTATGCAACATTTCTTTGAGTTCTGGCCGGAAGTTGGGCACAAATATGTCTTCAGAGCTGGAGATCAATCGATTCAGTTGTTGAACATAACCGCGAAGAGACTTGAGTTCTGTCTGAGCGTCCGCTTCGGCCACATCTCTGTGATACTTATGATGAGTGACTCTCTGTTCCAAAGTCTGTTTGTCTGTCTTGAAGGCGATTGAAAGGGTGGCGAACTTGGATTCGACCTCTTGTTCGGTAAGGCTTTCGAGACTGCAATCGGAACAGAATTACGTTACAGAGACTGAGACAACAAAACAGTTGAAAAGAAGACCTTTCGGTTCTGTTGGCGACCACTGTCTTAACCAAATCATAAAGCGATAGCTTATTCATCACAAACCCAAATAATTTTGTTGCGAACACTAACTAACGATCAGTTTTGAGGATTAGAGACAAAGACAAGAGATTGTGAGCTAAGACTCATTCAACGAATGACAATGCAATAAATTGTAGCAAACAATTGAAATGTTAAATCAATGTTGAGGTATAAATCAATTGCACATCATATGAATGAAAGACAGGACAAACCAAGTCATATATTCCTTCCGATAAAAATGGGAAACGTTTTTATCGTTAATATAAATCACAGACAGGATTGGGATTCGCACTCAATCTGGGAATAGGAAAGTGTTGGCATTTATGACTAATGTCGAGGCGATTGCAGAACATTCTAATGGATTCATGCATTGCAAGGCATGTCAGTGCCAGAGAGTGTCAGCTTGGAAATGCCATGAGTGGCAAGAGTGGCAAGAGTGGTAAGAGTGACATGCTTAGGCCTGATGTCTCGTCTCGTGGCCGCAATCCCAGACGAGAATGCTAATCAATTAGACCCAACACTTCCTCGAGCACTAGAATTTTTGAAAAGCTGACACTCTTTCGCTCATTGGAAGGTAAGTTTGGAAAATTGCAAAATTAAAATTGCAAAAAAACAAATTAACATTAACATTAATGGTGGTTTGAATTGAATTTGACTTTAAAAAAAAACAATTTGAGTAAACATTTGCGAACTTCGTCCAGAATTTACAAAATTTTCATCGACACATAAGAAATTAAATGTTTTACTAAAAGTTTAATAAATCAAATCTCTTTTGAAGTGATGCCAAACTTGGAATAAGTGCTTCCATTTTAACTAATTCTTGCAATTAAGAAGAACGAACTGGGATTGTCTTACCTGCAGCTGTTCTCTCGAAGAAGTTGTAGTTTGCGAAGTATGACATCTGGAAGGGATGGGAAGAGCGGTGACTTGGAAGCCGAGCTCATATTCTTTATCTCTTCTTCAGAGACAATAGGCGACGCGCTCTCATTGGCATTGGTCTGCGTGAGACACGAGATGTGCATCGTTAGGGTTTGCATAGGTTAGTGACAATGAAATACTTGATCGCTAAGTATCAGGCATTGAAAGTTCTATTGACTTGTGTTTGGCTCTATTAACAAAGAACTTTCCTCATGCGATGAATTATTAAGTGAATCATCTGATCTGAATCGAGATGAGAGTCGCACAGAAGTTCATATACATAGAAGGCATACCTTGTCTTTGGGCTCTTTCGGCTGTCGAGGCCTTATGTCACACAACTTGTCGTAATAGTGGGCTTCCATTTGGTCGAACTGAGTGTAAAAGACAATCAAAGGATGAATGGTTGTGATCGACAATTACTTCTACATAATTAGGGCTTAAGATAAAGCAAAGCCGAACCATAATCAGAACAATAACTCACAGAATCGCTATATTTATTGGTTTTGTCTGAACTCTTGGAGCGCTTCAGTCGGTTGACAGTGAGAGACGGTCTCGAACTCGAGTCCGAGCTCTTGGTCTTGAGTTTGTGATTGTCGTCACTCATGTTGTGTCCGATCGGAGTTCGGTCTCCACTTCTGCAACGATTCAAAAGCAAATTTCAATTTCAAATGAGAACTTATTTTAGAATTGAATTGTTATTCAATGAAAAGCGGAAACTATTTATTAGAATAAATAAACAGAATTCAGACGTTTCAGACATTTCAGACTTGAAACTCAATTGAAGCAATCAATTGCATTGAATAACAATTTCTCTCTTTTCTATCGTTTCTGTCCTTTCTATCGAGCAATTAAACAGATTTTAGATCTCTATCAAGAGCTGACTCTCGGCTTAAAGTCATCTGATTTGTGGTGAAATTATTAGAAGCGTTGAGATGAACGACAAATGAGAGAAAGTTATAGCTATTTAAGTGAAGGCAAACCAATGCAGACCTCAGACAACACTCGAATTGCGTTTCGAGAATCGGCGGCAAAATATAGAGATTCGTGAAAACCAAACCGTTTTGTCGTCTTTTCTTCATTAGAGAGTTTACATAACAGACACTGAAGAGCATAACGAAGAGAAACGACAAGATTTTGCTTTCTATACAAACATCTAAATAAACCCTTTGATTGAAAATAACAAACTTTTGTTCGCTTGACATACGAATCGCTGTTATAGTGAACACTGAATACTGATCTGAACTCTCGTCTTGTCTTCACTTCGGTCTCTCATATCTCGATTGTCAACAAATAAAACCGGGTTTTTGTATACGATCTGAATTTCAAACAATTAGTATTTTCCAATGAGTTGTGAGGAACCAAAACGATTACGAAACCCAGATCTGAGCCCTAACCCAATTGCCGATTGGGAAATACCCGATAATCATACTCTTTGAGTCTCACTGACAGTGAGAGAGTCAATGAGAGGCAATGAGAAAGGTCTGCATTTCACTCTCCAATATCAATCATCACAACTGGTTCAACAGCTTCTGCCCATCACTACCTCTACTTAAAAAACTCCCGTTTCAGCAAAAAATATTGAACATTAAGTTAATTAATAGCTATTAAGTAGAAATTCAATTATTATTGGAAGTAATGACTCCAAAAGTTATAATTATTATTGTTATTATTCAAAATTGTATGCAATTTCTTATGTCATGTTTGTTTAGTCCGATCGGCAATTATTTTTACGAAATGTGTTTACAATTGTTTT
>JAQGCD010000392.1:0-10282 GCA_034698965.1 Zygoribatula sp. | reverse complement strand
ATTTGAATCCAACGGCAATCAAATCATTGTTATCGGCCGTAGCGCTAACAATCAGAGCTCTATTCGGGCTAATTGTCCGCTCTGTGCTCCATAGGCTTGTGCTTAGGTTAAGGTCCTATAACGCCGATCATTGTCCATTGCTGGGAAGTCTGGTAAAATAAAAATATTGCGAAATTACCCTTGTTAGCTTTGGATGAGCACTCGTATCCCTTCTCGGAACAGGCCCTCAGAGCTGTCGCCTTCTTTCCTCTCAGATTGCTTTTGCCGCAGAAGTAGATCAGCTCTCGGCTGCAATTGCCGGCCAACTCTGAGCCGCAGTACTCGCCGACAAAGCGGGCGTTACACAAGCACTCCTGACCGTACGTAATCACCCCAATGGCCAACACGAGGCACGAGATTAGCAAAACTGTATTAACACCTGAGATAGCCTTCAGATTCATTGCACTCAAGGGTTCAGGAAATTCGGGCCCAAAAGTGAATTTTCCAATACTATGTTAATAGTTTGTGAGTCGGGTTCTTAAGAAGACTGTTGGCTAATGCCTGATGAGCCGGACCTTTGCTGTTAAGACGAGGAAAATTCATCGCTTAATTGATTTTGATTGCAATTTTGTTTATTCATCATAAGATGCAATAATTTCCCATTTAATGTCTTGTCTTTGTGTTCGGCGAACAATAAGTTTTTAAGGATGACAATCGATTCCAACGGACACGCATTGTGGCAATTATTGGTCGGCCATCAAACGACACATCACGTACGAACATCACGATATCTGAACATTCAAATTGAGAATAAGTTGAAGCCAATGAAGCATCGAGGAAAGTGTCCTCATGGATATAATGGTGTCGTTTTTGAATTTGTTCAAAATCATAAGTTTAATGGGCAAAAAGACGGCCACTTTTATTGCACTGACGTCCAATAATTAACATTATTGTTTATTGCTCTTAGATTATTGAATCTAGTCACTAGATTCAATAATCACTAGATTCTAGTGTGTTGCTATGTGTAAGTCTGTTTTCCAATATTTTTCAATTCAACAATGAAATTTTTTATTATTGATTTAATCCATTAAAAGATTTTGCTTTAGAAGGATAAATCTCATCATATAACATTTACATCATGTACATGTATAATGAATAAAACTAAGCGGTTGGAAAAATAGGCTTAGCATCGGAGCCGACATTGTGTTTGCTATAATATTACAATGAGTTTTGATCACAACTGCATCAATAATTTGTTTGACGACATTGTACAGTAGGGTTGCCAGCCCTTTGCTAAGACAGGATTGCTAAGACTAGTATTTGTTTCACCAAACGTTTCCTCATCCCGAGAGTCTGATTGTATGCTTCATGATGAAAATGAGAATTATTCATCAATTACCTAATATTATAATTCAATTTAATTAAAATTATGACCACAAAAATTAAAAATTTTGTATCAATATAATAGAATAACAACTTGAAAGGATAATAATAGAAAATGAGTCTTGGTGATCTTTGATCATATCTCGCACCACAATAATCCCATCCACCAATCTCTCGCTCACACCACGCATAGAAGAACCCTTTAGTGCCGCACTTGTCCTTACACTTGAGGCCATGTATATCGACATCAGTCCTGGGGGAGCAATAATCCCATCCCTGGCTCTCTATTGTGCACCAATAGTACGAACCGTTGAAGTCGGGCTTACAAGGACTGACACAGGGATTGCTATTGATGGTGGACGCGATACGATCGGATGGCCAGTGTCTGCAACCGCCCTCGCAGTCACACCCGTACCGATTGCATTGGCCATTGCCACAGAATTCATTGCCACCGAAGAAGCGGCTGTTATTCAGTTGAGTGCCATCCATACAAAACCACTTGTCCTGTCGGGAATACTTGGTCCAGTCGGACCAAAAAGACATGTAACCGGTGTAGTAGTCGAGGTAGGCTGGAGGACAGCACACGCCATAAATACTGTACACTTTCATTGTCATAATAATTATCACAAACGACCAGAAAAATTTGGACATGGTGATTAATTTTTAAGATTAAGATTAATTATTAAATTTGTTATTTCTGAACTTGTTCAATGTTTCCAGAAATTGAATAATAAAAAGAAGAACATATGACTTGTGAGTAATTTTATTGGTTCAATGATAATTTACCATGGTAACGTAACTAATGCTTATGTAATACATAGTATTTATTGCAACAATGTTTTGAAATCTATCGCATATCGAACAATGGTGAAATTTTTTTTTCTCTTACAAAAGAAAAGAATAAAGGGTAAGCAGGGTGAGAAATAAGCTTTGCATGAAGACTATAGCCCACGAAGCGGAGATCAAGAGAATCTCGAAAACTAAAGCCGATAGGTATCGGGGGGGGGGGTATGATCTGAAATTCTAGATTGGTTCCGATTCGTAAAAAGACAATCATGCACAAATATTTAAATTTGTTGTCCTTGCTGCTCTCTGATCAATTATGCGTTGATATCATTTGTGGCGTTGTTCCTTGGACCACAATATCTGACAAGAAGTTTCTTGAGTTTCCATGATAATATGAGCCCAGTTACTACCAATAATATCCCTAAAAACGTGAATGACACAATACACGATGTTCTCATGAACTCTCTTTCCTCACATTTTCTTCCATTGTCATCGATCTCCACGACCATCTTGTACCAAATACTTCCCTTCTTCTTATTGTTATTCCCTCCGCCGACAAACCTCTTATTCCTAGCCTTTTCACTTGGGTTATAACAAACACACTGTCCATCATTATCACACATCCTGTTCTCATCCCAAGAGCCCCGACATTCATCTGATTGGTGACACTTAAATGGTCGGCACTGACCACTCTTGCCGTCCCAGTTGTGGTTCGGCGCACAATAGCAATGTCCGAAAACACAGACCCTGTGCTCCACATCAGCACAGTCTCGATCTCTTTTGCACTTCTTTTCGTGGACACAAATCCAATTCTTCTCCTGATAGAAGCCTTTTTTGCAAGAACACCATTTGAAATTGTCGGTCTCACTCATCGAATCGCATGATCTGTCTGGATCATACTTCAAGCAAGAGGAATCTTCCGTACAAAACAAATTCCATTGCTTGCACAATGTTGAATTTTCATTTTCTATCTTGCTGCAAGTAACGCCAGCCCATTCAATTCCATCAACAGTTAAGCAAAATATCAGGTTAATTAAAAACCTTAATAGCATTTCTAGTGAATTAAATCACGATAGAAAATTTTACAGAAGCCAAACAGGTTGGGATAATATTCTCCAAGCTCGTTTCTCATTTCACTTTGAGAATTATCAAATATAACATAACAAATCAATAAATCATAAATATCGAGATATCACATCTATTCTCACTTGTAGCATGCTACAAACTGGCACAAATAGGGTTGCCAGTTACGAAATTAAAGAATAAGTAGCATTTCCTTTATCAAGATGGTATAATCTTTGAATTTTCAGTATGAAATAGATCAAGGTGATATTATACTACGAAATATAATTTATTCAATTTGTATCATGCATGAATATTCTCGACAATGAGTAAAATTTTGAATAACAAGGTCTGTCAACAATAGGCAAAATCGATATCAATTGGAAATTTAATTTCATATTTCATCATGGCACTCATTGTTACACTATCAAAATCAATAACACATTTTCTAATTAATTGGACTGTTAACCCAGCTTTATATTCCATTGAAGAATGGTCAATTTCTAGCTCCAAATAATAAGCGCATCATTCAAAAACTTGAATAACGAATCTTGTTTTAAATAAAAACCCCTAATGTCTTACTGAATTGCACTCCACAATAATCAAAACCCCCAATCTCTCTTTTGTACCATGCACAGCTAGAAAACATTACGATCTTTATTATATAGACTGAATGATGAGATTGAATACAATTCAGTTCAATATTTATTGTAGTAAAGCGTAAAATCCGTATTACCATTCACTTTCTTTTGACACCGTTTGTCCACATAGTTCTCAATGAACCTGTCATTAGTCTCCTTGGTCTTTGTCTTAAGCCGAGTGTCTCTATAAGTGTTAATGTATTGGTTGAGAGACAGACAGCACTCGATTGTGTGCTCCGAGAAGTGTGTGAACGAGAATCCGAACCAAATGCTGACAATACTGGCGACAAAACATAGCATTTCGTCGATAGCCATACGCGGAGAGTTGCGGTACACCAGGTCTGGGAAGTCTGGCGCGAATATATTGACTAAGAAGTCAGTCTCGTTAGGTGCGGGAACTTTGACCTCAAAGAAGTTGAAGAACTGAGTGAAACAGTCACTGTTGCGGCCGCACTCGCGCCGACACTCTTTGCCCAGTCTGAGGTCAAGACTCGAGTTGTCTCCTATCAGACTCAACACGTCCACCATCTTCTGGTCGGTACCGTTGAAGCATAAGTAGTTTCCGGGCCATCCCTAACAAATGGAAACCAAGACTTATTGCCAGAAGTCCTCATCAAAGACTACTCACTTTGAATCTATCCCTAAAGTATCTGATTTTGCACTGAAGTATACAATCGGCGACCGATAAGTGACCGAACTCAGTATAATCGATGCAATTTGTGACATAGGGTGCGGGCAATAGATTGATCTCTGTTATGTGGTATTTGATACATGACTTTGTGTTTGGTTCGTATAACAAGTTTATGTGATTGTAGTCGAATGAGTCGCCGATCCGAGCCTTCTTGTTATGGATGAAAAGGTGAATTTCACTCACATTGGCCTTCACTCTCATACTTATGATCTCCAAGAAGTAGTTCTTTATGGTTACGTCGAACTCGAATGTGTAGTTATCGATTGGTTCTTTGTTGAAGTTGGAGAACAGTGTGAAACAAATGCTGTGTAAGTCAACGGATCTTCGGATAGGAGTAATGACACTGCAGTGGACGTAATCGTCTTCGGTCTCTGAGTCCATAGTTTTCGGTCGCATTATCAAACAATCTTTGCCAAAGAGCTCATCTTCAGAGTAAAGTGCATCGAACTGCTGGCTGACAGTCATATTGTTGAGATAATTCTCGATGGACTTGCGATCGGGTCTGAAGCCGAGTCTGGTGAAATGTTCGGGTCTGAGTAGAGCAGCCTTACTCATACATAGCGTGATGGCCGGCACTGTAACGGACAGTACATTCTGATAGCTGACCAAAGTGGACACATCGAACGCAAAGTAGATCTCACAGATCTTGTAGACCTGAATGAAACAGAGGATCGAACAGATGGTGAAGAATACGAGACGATAGAAGAAAAGAAAGCATCGCTGATTGAAAAGATTCCGATTCGTGTTCTTTGACTGGCCGTACATTTCAATAACATTTCAGATGACAATCACTGATAACAATAAGTATTTATGTGTCTCAGAATTCGATGTCTTTAAGAAATAACTAGAAGTGTTGACTTGACATTAATTGTTTTGTTAATGATTTAACTTGTCTTTCTTTAATTTTATTGCTTAATTAATTGTATCGAAAATTCCATTAACAATCTAAAGGAGAATATTCATCTTGATGAGAAAAACGCTCTGAAATAATAAATGTGAAGAAAGGTTAATTGAAATCAATAGATTACAAATTGACAATCTTTACCTCTAATGTTAGTGGCATTGATTTTTAATCGTGTTTACATCGAAAAGATTTGATTGATCTGTTGCAGTATATTTGAAGGAACTACAGTGCACTGTAATTAACTGTAGAGCACTGTAAAACTTTTAAAAACGTCTTTAAAATTTAAAAAACCAGTAGAATTTGAATTTGAATTTTTAAACTTAATTGTTTAGATCAAAGACAAATAAAAATTTTAATCTTTCATTGTTTGGTTTCGTTGAATAAAAATTGCAAAAAGTTATCTCGAAAGATAAAAGACAATGAGAAGTGCATTGAACAGTTCGACACAAACTGGTCCGACCACGAGTGCCCATTCCACTCAAACAGACCCAACCACCTCCAGTCAGTCCACACAGACATTGGCACACAATGAACATCCCGATCATTCAGACGACGATGAATTCTTTGATGCGCCCTTAGGTGAAGACCCAGATATCGCACGATTCGGACTGAACTTGGATGTACCAGAACCATGCTGCTGGATTTGCCGTGAAGACTTGGCTGAGCTCGACACACAAGGCATTGAGTGGTTTTCGGATGGACACCTGTGTCAGTGCGTGGGAGAGGGGTCTGTCATATGCGAGCTATGTATTCGGGATATAATAAGGAATAGTCAGAACCCGGGCGAGTGTCCCACGTGTCACACGGCTTGGAAGAAGGAGGCGGTTCAAATCAGACGCGGTCCCATTGTTTGGCAGACCTTCTGCAAAAATTGGAAACCTTATGTGCATCGGGTAAGCATTGGTGCCTCATGTCTGCCCGGATCAGTGATTATCTCATCTCCAGTTTATTATCATGACTATTACAGTCAGCCATCAGACGCGTACCATTGGTTTCTGGCTTATCTGCTCGTTGTCGGCAAATTTCTTTTCGGTGGGATAGTGATGGCTCTGTTCTACTTCTTCATCTACAACCTATTCATATGGGTTTTCATTCCATTACTCTATGGTCTGTACCGACCGTTCGCCCGAAATGGACCGATCGATCGCATAGACTTCGATTTCCGTGAGGGTAGGTTGAACTTCATTTATTCGATCATGCCACCACCATCGTCGTATCTCAGGTAAGGTGTCTTCAGTTTGACAACAACCGGGAATTATCGTTCAGTAAATGAATTGTATGAAAATTATTTTTACATTTGATATAACACTTAAGCAGTCGTTAAAGGATGGATGAGACAGAATTGATCAGGTCGTTCTCTCGGTTTTTGATTTGATACGAGAGCCGAATCGAATCAAATTGAATGAACGTGGATTGTCCACCAATTGAGTTTTGAATCTAAGGCCAACAATACTCGTGGCTCGTGCGCCGACTTAGTGGTTAAAGTAAAGAGCGGAATAAAAGTTGGAAAAGACAGCTCGACCATCGGTAACAATGGTTTAAAGGACAATGAAGGGCTTTGAAGGACATCAATAAGACGTTCGATGGCCTCAAAACGGATCAGAATATCACAACTATTATCAAACGAAATAAAATAAAATTTTACTTTTGCCCCTTATGCAAATATTTTTTATGTGTAATGCAATTTTTGCAATTTTCTGTTTTCAACTCTAATACTAAGGTTAAGCTAAGCGAAAAGTATTAAAACACATTGTTATACATTTATCATGTTCATTTCATTCATTTTGTAGACTAATTAATCTTGCTTGACTTTCACTGATGCAGATGTTTGAGTTTGTTCATTATCAAGCAAAGTTATCAAGTTTATCATCAGTGGTAATGCTTATTTACAATGGATAACAGATAAGGGATTAGTTTAATCTATGACTAATCCACTGACAAATCTAAATACATTAAACCTTAAGTATATTTAGTTCTTCAAAAATGTCTGCTCAAGTATAAGTAAACTTTCATTTTTTAAAAACATGTCAATAAGGTGTGATTTACCTTGTTGAACGTAACACTTATTTGGCATTAATTTCATTTACTGTGCCAATTAACCTGGTGCAATGAACCCGATCAGTCTGAGCCTCAAACTTCTGACAGTGGCCGCCATTTTGCTGCAGAAGGAGACACAACACCGGCTGAACAGCAGTCGTCGCACAGTCAGACACGTCTACGACTACATTGTGGTGGGTTCGGGATCTGCCGGCGCTGTTGTCGCTCACAGACTGGCTGAGGACAGGCGGACCTCAGTCCTGGTCATTGAGGCCGGTCTTCCACCGGGTGTGCTCAACGACATTCCCGGTGTGTTCCTCAGTCTGGAGAACTCGCAATATGACTGGAACTATACGATGGACCGTCAATTGGTTGGACTGGCATTCCAGGACCAGAAGATAATCGAGTACAGAGGATTTGTTCTTGGTGGTAGTTCGTCCATCAATGGTATGGTTTATAATAGAGGAAATAGAAAAGATTACGACCTGTGGTCACAAGAGTTCGGTGCTCAGGGCTGGAGTTACAACGAGCTCTTCCCGTACTTCTTGAAATTCGAGAACAATACCGATCCTCAGATAGTGGCCAATGGCTGGCACAGTACATCGGGACCTGTCCAGGTAAGGCTTATTTCATTCAAAGGTGGCCAAGCTATAATACTGATAAAGGATGGGCTAAGGTAAGGGTCTAGTGACCCACAAGCACGGAGTTTGGCCCTAACCCCCTCCTCCCTCTGGCCACCTCTGTTCCCATCATAGTATTTCTAACCATGTTCATCTAGATAAGTAGCTACAAAGACCCAGATCCCATCCTCCAAGTATGGAAGCAAGCAACTGTAGGGTTGGGCTACAGAGACACCGACATCAACGGTCCTGTCCAAGTGGGCACTGCCTTCGCTCAGTCATACACAGATTCTAAAAGCGTGAGGACCAGCACTGCCAATGCATACCTCGACCCGAACCCGTTCCCCAAGAACTTGCATATCCTGACCCGAGCATTGGTCACCAGAGTACTCTTCAATGGCAAGACAGCTGTCGGAGTGGAATACGTCAAGGAGGGAAAGGCATACCGTTCTATGGTTAGGAAGGAAGTGATTGTCAGCGCAGGTAAGCCTTACTTACACAAAGTTATCATGCTTAATTATATGATCTAGGTGTAATTAATTCACCACAACTGCTTATGCTGTCCGGCATTGGTCCAGCTGGTCATCTTGCTCAATTCGGCATACCTGTACTGATGGATCTGCCGGTGGGCGACAACTTGCAGAATCACGTGGCCAGCAATATGTTCCTACTAATCAAACCCGAATATCAAAGCCTGGCCACATCAGGTGATGTCGAGCTCACCATTGATAATCTATACGAGTACTATGTGAACCACTCTGGTCAATTGGCCAGAGCTAATTGTGGCGTTCACTATTTCAACACCCGGTCCAACGACAACAAGGACTGGCCAAATGGCTACTACGAGGCTCGGGCTTTACGATTCCCGGGAACACTCGATGATTTGACTTCTGGTTCAAGTTTGGTGAGAGGAAGGATCAATGGTCTTATTAGAGGTTAGTTTTGAATTTGCATTTCTTAATTAGCTTGATAATTATGATGTTTTAAATTATATCATGCAATTACAGGTATTTCGATGACTTCTACGGCCAATTCTTCCTTACCTTCGAGATGATAATCGCCAGAATCAGAAGCCATGGCATCCTTAGACTCCGGTCAAACAACCCATTCGTCTATCCATCGATTAACCCGAAGTTCTTGACTGATCCGCGAGACTTTGAAGACATTGTAGAAATCCTGAAGTTCTTGTTCTACATGTATGAGCGGACAGACATTGCTCAGTATGTGGTCGCACACCGACCGATACCCGGCTGTCAGTTCTGTCCGAATCAAAGCCATATCTATGAATGCGATTCCTATATCCGATGCTTTATCGTTCAGTTCTCATACACCGGTTACCACACAGTGGGCACATGTCGTATGGGTGACCCCCGAAGGCCGGACACAGTTGTGGATCCGTTGCTTCGGGTGAAGGGTGTCAGTGGTCTACGGGTATGTGACGCGTCTATCATGCCATCCATACCTAATGGCAATACCAATGCGGCCGCCATTGTCATCGGTGAGAAATGTGCTGATCTTATCAAACGAGGTGGATAATTATGGATTTTTGAAAATAATTTTTTTTGGAACAAATTGAGTATTAAAATTAAAATTTTAAATTTAGAATAAAGTTTAACTTAAATTTTGAAGTATTGTTAACAGTTATGGTTAAGAACTAACTCTTAACGGATGGTTACAACCATAGAAGACAACAAAACAGAATTATAATGATCAAAGTCGATATCCCTATAATGTTTTCGCAATCATTGACTTTGTCGGTCAAGTCGGCCACCTGTTTGACCAGTTCGGCATTGCGAACCTTGGATTTTTCCAGTCTTTGCTTCAGTAACCGATCATCTCGCAATAGATTTTCGATGCGAGCTTTCGAACCATTGGAGTAAAAGAGTCCGATAACGAAACTCAACACTTTTAGTCCTTCAACTACCACTTTTATAAGACATCGCTTCGGCCACGAGTCCTTCATAAGCATCAGTCCATTCCATTTGATCTCAAAATTGTCGGTCATATTCTTGAGCGCTCGCGATACCGGCTTCAGATCGGTTCGGGTCAGACTCTTGCGGTCGTTTGGACAGCTGTGACTCATATCAATCCATTTGGTAATACAATGAGAGCAAAAAGCCTTCTGACAGCAGACGGTCATCACTGGACTGTTGAGAATATCGTGACATATTGAACACAA
>JAQGCD010000391.1:0-10288 GCA_034698965.1 Zygoribatula sp. | reverse complement strand
TCTCTCTCTCTCTCTCTCTCTATTTCTTTATCTCCATTTCTTTCTCTTTGACATTACTCTTACAATTAACACGTTTTGCTTTTTGTTCGTTTCGATTAAAACTTATTTATAGCATTAGAACATTGAGAAAAATAACATAAAATACAATTTTTTTGTGAAATATATTAAGAAAGAGCTGAGATTTGCCACAATTTTTATTATTCAACGCAATCGATTGGCGAATGCATTCATAATGCATGTAAAGCTTAATAACATAGACGAGTCCTTCCATTTACTTATGTCAATTCGAAGTTGAATCGGAAAATAATGTTCGAGAATTTGAATTATTACTTTGAACTGATTTAATGATTTATGTCAATTATGCTAATAATGTCGAATATGAATGCTATTGAAATGCAAGCGTTAAGGATTGCTATTGCTTGCAATTAAATGGCATCGATCTGTGTTTTGCTAACAACAATGTATTATAAAATTAACCAAATTTAAAAATTAAAGTTTTGGCGGTCATTGTCCATCGGATTGTATTATCACAGAATATATGTCATAATTTGTTGAACTCAAGAGATAATTATTTATAACTTGAATTATGAATACAATGTATATACAAAATGTTCAATTTGCATGAAAACCAACTTTGAGAATCAATAATTACTGTAATTAGTGATTTTGGATGCGATCATGCGTTCAAAAAATAAATTAAAACTCAGTTTAACTAATTTATCAATAATTAATCGCTGCTTCAAATAATTGGTTTGATTTACTTTCATAGCTATACTTTCGTCTAAGTTTTTTTTTTCACTTATTGTAAAAGTGATGATCAGTCAAACAAATAATTACCTAAAATCTATTTAAAGCATTGAAATATGCAAAACTGCTTAATTGTGTCATTCATTGAGCTATCAATCCATTAAAAATGCGATATAAATAAGTCGTCAGTCGTTTGCATTGCGCGCAACTCATTAACACATCGCTCGGTATCTAATCGTAATTGGGATGAAAACAAAACGAAGACAAGTCATGCAAAGCATCAGATTGTAACTGAGGTAATGATATACACGACATATGCAAAGTTGCACTCACTTTGCACATCTGAATAGATCTGACTGAATCACGATCAGACCATCGGTCCATCGACTCTCTCATCAATAACTTTGTTCTTGTTTGTAAACAAATAACAAATAAAACAAATCGATTAAATACAATTTAAAACTAAGTCACTGATTGGTAATGGAATCGAAGTATTGATTGCAAAGTGAACAAAAATCTTGGGCTTCAGAGCAAAATGATATGGATTGGTATCAATTGGACCAATTGATCAGATGGTGATCTACAATGCGTGCGAACTTATGCAATTGATGGCAGTGGCACGACCACAAAGAAAACTAAAATAAATTGTCATTATTTTTAGAATATATATGTATACAAAATTATATTTTTGCTTTATATTAGAAACGCTTTCAAATGCTATAAAAAGGAGATCGAAATTAAAATTTTGAATACATATCTAAAAAGGCGTCAAAGTTTTGATGAAAATTATGTTCGTAAATGAATTAATGATATCATCAAATCACGGGTCAGATCGGTCTGAATGAAAAGCAATTTACTGTGTATTTTGTTTGCATTGCCAAATATATTCGCAGTTTCATTGCGAACAAAAAGTAATTTATTATAATTTGAAGGATTAATAATTAGTTTATTTGGATTGAATCGACTTTTTTGAATGCTTTATACAGATCTAAAAATAGTAAATCGCAGACAGTTTTGCTGTTTTCCTAATTTAAGACAACTTTTTGGGTTAATCGACATCTCTTTCAGTACTCTTTTCAATGCATTTGTATTCAATTTGAATGTAATTTGAATTTTAAATTACATCATATTTTGTTATTACCTATTGTATTGAAAGTGATTATCATTTGAGTAGTCCTTCAAAATTGAATTAATTGTGGTTCGTATCGCACCAATGATTAGCCAATGGTCACAACCTAGAGATGGATCGACTCATCTCTGCCTTACATACAGTTAGTTGTATGTCAGACCTCAGCCATCACTCACTGCCCTCATCTGCCCCTAAGACATGTCGCAACTGTTGGCCAAACCGAGTGCCAGATCAGTGGTATTTTAGGAACTTTTATGGCCCACAATAGCCCACAATAAGCATCATTTATATGGCTTATTAGGCAAATACGTTCAACACTCTTACAGTGTATTACCCACTCTTTAGTGTTGGAGGACTTGAATTAAATCTAAAAAGTTTGAGACTTTTCCTAAATTAGAAGAATTATGAGTTCGCACTAAATTCATAGCAAATGGATTATAAATGCAATCAACGAAAGCATTGAATGGCAAACCAATACATCAATACATTAAGATTACAGGACATCGAAGTCATTGAAGACTAACAGTAAAGTTAACTCACTTTCAGTGCCAATCAATCTCTTTATTGTTATTGTTGGCCAAACGTTGCAAAACACAAACCGAACGCAAATAAACTAATATTTCGATCACTGGTTCGAAGACCTCTGTATTGGTGTCTGGCCTTCCTCTCCGGTAAATGACATCACCGCACAGGTCTGTCGATCCAAACCAATTGTATTCAATTGGTATCAATGAATAGACATTTTATGGCAACAATTGAATGACTGAAAAAAGTTGATCGAAATAGTCGACAAACTGAGCACTGAGTCATTCAATTATCGGTTTATCGGTTGAGTCAGTGCTTCGATAATTCGGTTGAAGTGAAAGCACTCAAAACACTTCGGCAACAAAAATATTAACTAAATAACTGAATTAAAATTAAAACAAAAGTAAATACAGTTAATCCCGAAAGAGTGACTTCGAGTCAGTGGTGAGCGATGTTGTTGACCACAAGTAGACTCTCAGCAGTGGTGTTGTTGTGAGCACTGATTCAGTGAACCACTGGTGACTGCATCGGGACTGCAGTCGTGCCAAACCTGTGCTAATGCTGTGCCAGTCGTCGCAATCACAACAATAATTGGATGAATGGGAGGACTCTATTCATTCAATGCACTGATTCTATTGAAAAGCATTTCGTAATGCATTGTCGATGACCTCAATGGGGACGACATCTCTTGCAACAAATGCAAAGCTCACCGGTTTGAAGCATTGTATGGTACTTCAATGCTGTTAAGTGATATTACTTTTAGTCCTATTTTACATACACAAGTATGTCTAATGCCATGATACAGGCTTGTAATAGACATACAATGAATT
This sequence comes from Zygoribatula sp., assembly GCA_034698965.1. Lineage (NCBI taxonomy): Eukaryota > Metazoa > Arthropoda > Arachnida > Sarcoptiformes > Oribatulidae > Zygoribatula > Zygoribatula sp. The sequence continues at coordinate 7,057 of JAQGCD010000391.1, read as the reverse complement.
GCTAGATATATAAATGATTATTGGTGAACACATGGACATGTGGCGGATGGGAAGTGAAGCTCTCGTCCATTTTGGCGGATGTGTTGTCACTGATTGTCAGCATTGCTCTGACTGACGACCAAAATCTAATTTAAAGTATGAATTAACTCATTTAATTTGATTGTTTTGAATTGTCATTCATTTTTCTTATTGATCTGCAGAGAGGATGAGCTCCAAAGTGAGTAAAGACACTCTCTATGAGTGCGTAAACGGATTGTTGGAAGCGTCCAAAGGCGATAACGATGGCAAGAAACGCAAGTTCTTGGAAACGGTTGAGCTTCAGATCGCTCTGAAGAACTACGACCCGCAGAAGGACAAGCGTTTCTCGGGAACAGTCAAGTTGAGATATATCCCTCGCCCGAAGTTCCGCATCTGTGTGTTGGGCGATCAGCAGCATTGCGATGAGGCCAACGCCAACAACTTGCCATCGATGGACGCCGAAGCCCTCAAAAAGTTGAATAAGAATAAGAAGCTAGTGAAGAAGTTGGCCAAGAGCTACGACGCTTTCCTGGCCTCCGAGTCGTTGATCAAACAGATCCCGCGTCTGTTGGGTCCCGGTCTCAATAAGGCAGGAAAGTTCCCGACTCTTCTGACCCACAATGAAAACATGATGGCCAAGGTTGACGATGTGAAGGCAACTATCAAGTTGCAGATGAAGAAAGTCCTGTGTCTGGCTGTTGCCGTCGGACACGTGGACATGTCTTCGGACGAGTTGGCGCAGAACATCAATTTGACCATCAATTTCTTGGTGTCGCTCCTAAAGAAGAACTGGCAGAACATTCGTTCTCTTCACATCAAGTCGACAATGGGTCCGCCCCAACGACTTTACTAAACGATTTATGTATAAATGAGCGACAATTCAATAAATTTTGAACTAAAATGAATTATAGTTTATTTGCAATTAATCGGACGAAAACATTATTTAGGACAGACTTTGACCAATAGAAACAATGATTAAATCGACAAATATTTAATGGCCATATATATTACAGTATATGGTCATACATTAAATGTTTTTGAATCCGATTCAAACGACCTCATATAAGGTCGTCGTCTAACATGAATCGGCCTAAAGTTCCTTTCCTAAAAGCGTTTACCAATGCTTGAGCAGTGATTTCCAGATTGGGTCTTTTGATAAGTTTACCTGAGAAACAATTTAATTTTTGTCTAATTATCAAATAACACAAACCAGTTTCGGCACATTTGGTGTCATCCAAAAACCCAAGCGAAACCGCTCCTTTGATTAGTACTTCTTTAATGTCATCGGACGGTTTGTCCAGATTTAGGAATTGGACGTAATTATGTAAATTGCGCCGATTCATCCAATAGACCAGATAATCAGCAATGTTTTCGTAACCAATCAGAAGGTCTGAGAGTGTGCCTGAGGACAATGGTTTGGTAAAAAGAATTTATTAATAAATGCGATGACAGACCACAAAGAGCACATCTCATAGAAGCTTCGATATTTGTTTTATCAATCTTTGGCTCCAGAACTCCAGGCGTGTCATAGAGATAGACGGGAGGATTCGAGTAGATTTTAATTCTCTCCAAAACACTTTTGGTGACGCCCGCCATCGCACCGGTGACCGTGGCTCTGCCCCCAACATGCAAATGCATGTTTCGTAGCCTATTAATTATGGTCGACTTTCCGACGTTCGGAATTCCGATTATCATCATATTATAGTCACTGGAATCTTCTCTATTGAACCGATTAGAAGATTGGATCAGTTCTAGAACGGTGGGAAGAATCTAAAATGATTCCGATTATTTCTGATGAACCATGAACTTGTGAGGTCATACCTGTGAAAATTGGTTTGATTTAGCATTTGCATTGGTAGCGTCCACGAAGACACATCGGGTACCGCTCTCGGACTCGATTCGCCGTTTGATCGTGTTTTTGTATCGCATATCCATCAAATCAGTTTTGTTCATTATGAGAAGATGAGGTTTTATTGAAGACAAGTTTCGGATGAAGTTTACGTTACGACCACTAAATGGTATTCGGGAATCATGTAATTCAAGGACAGCGTCCACTTTGCGGAGAGTTCTTTCCATTTGATTAAAGCCTGCGATAGCATTAATGTTAATGCAATTGTAATTAACTTAAGTGTCAACTGATCAGTGATCACCTTTGCAATTGGAATGGTTTGCACACCTGCAGTGCACTGCAGTTTGTGCACTAACCCTACAATCTCGTGATACAGTGCAATACTGCCAATACACCCAACTGTACTGTTTTCGATATGCACTCAATGTGAGATTCGTGCCCTTTTGAGACCGACAACACTATCAAATTGACAATAGAACTCATTGGATGTCTTTTGCATTCACTTCCAAGGTCTGTAAATTATTGCAATTCACTGTCAGACAGTGTCAGACAGTGTCAGTGCATTGACCATAACTAAGACCAATTGTCACTCGATTGTCACCTTGTCTGACCACTTCAGTGACCACTTACCGAATATTGTCTCGAACAGCGATTGTTATATCACTCACTGATCGCGAGCATCGCTTTACGTCAGTGTTCATCACAATTGTCAAGAATGGCTAAATTCTCGTATCCATTGGTCAGAAGGGATGACACAAAAGAATTGATTCACGGATTGGAGGTTTCAATCAATGACAGACAATGCTTTGTTATGACCGGCATTTGTTGACAGATCAGCGATCCTTACCGATGGTTAGAAGACGCCGACAGCGAAGACACGAAGCGCTTCGTCGACGCCCAAAACTCAGTGTCTGTGCCTTTCATCGAGTCCTGTGTTTACCGCAATCGAATCAAAGAAAGGTCTGATATAAATATATTGTCTCATTGTTTACATTCACTTCATGAAAGGCTGACTCAACTCTGGAACTATCCTCGATATGGCTGTCCTTTCAAGAAAGGGGACAATTATTTTTACTATATGAACACTGGCCTTCAGAACCAGTCAGTCCTCTATATAATGGATTCGTTGGATGCCGAACCGCGAGTGTTTATCGACCCGAATCTCTTGAGCGAAGACGGAACCACTTCGCTAAGCGTCACTTCATTTTCTGAAGACGGCCATTGGTTCGCATATGGCTTAAGCGATTCCGGCTCTGATTGGGTCCGAATCAAAATTCGTAACGTAAAGACTGGTGAAGATTGTGCCGAAGAGTTGACTAAAGTAAAGTTCACTTCAATCGCTTGGACTCATGACAACAAAGGATTCTTTTATGCGGTAACCTTTCTATTGGTCTCTTATTGAAACAAAGTTAATATTTGATGGTAATGCCATTCAGTACTACCCGGATCATAAAGAAAAAAGCGATGGAACTGAGACAACAGCCAACACTCATCAGAAGCTATACTACCATCGAATAAACACTGATCAGAGCGAAGATACACTCGTCTTAGAATTTAAAGATCAGCCAAACTGGAGATTGTGAGAATTGTCATCCATTCAATTGCGTTAACTAACTATTGACGAATTCAATCGACAGCGGATCTGTTGTCAGTGATTGTGGCAAATACCTGCACGTCTACACCAGAGAGACTTGTCAGAACACTCTCTGGCATTACGTATCTCTGGATGGCATTGCTATCGACTCCAAACTCGAACTTACACCCATCATTGAAGAATTCGCTGCCGAATACGAATATGTGACCAACGATGACCACATCTGTTACGTGCGAACCAACAAGAACGCTCCCAATTTCAGACTGGTTAAGATTGATCTCCGATCTCCTGCAGTAGAAAATTGGATTGATTTGATCGCAGAACACCCGAAAGATGTGCTCGACTGGTGTTCAGCGGTCAATAAGGATTCGTTGATTGCTTGTTATATAAGGGATGTCGCAAACGCTCTCGAAATAAGACGAATATCCGACGGGTCTCTGGTCAGGACTCTCGATATCCCGATTGGCTCAATCACAGGCTATTCAGGGAAGCGCAAGCAAACTGAAATTTTCTATTATTTCACGTCATTCTTAACGCCGGGTATTATATTTTACTACGACTTTGTGAACGAACCGAAAGTTTTTAGAGAAATCAAAGTTCAGGACTTCGATCAATCACTTTATGTGACGAAACAAATCTTCTTTGAAAGCAAAGACGGAACAAAAGTTCCTCTTTTTATCGTTCACCACAAAGATCTTACCCTAAACAGCGATAACATTTGCCTTCTCTACGGGTACGGCGGGTTCAACATAAGTATTCAGCCCTCATTTAGTGCCCAAAGAGTTCTTCTAATGAAAAACTTGAATGGCATCTTTGCGTTGGCCAACATCAGAGGTGGTGGTGAATACGGCGAGAAATGGCACGACTCGGGCAAACTCCTCAACAAGCAGAATGTGTTCGACGACTTCATTGCTGCCGCACAGTACCTGATCGACAATCGGTATACAAACCGCGATAAACTGATAATACAGGGCGGCTCTAATGGCGGACTTCTTGTGGGCGCCGTCGCCAACCAAAGGCCTGATCTCTTCGGATGCGTCATTTGTCATGTCGGGTAAGCTTTTCTCAATATCAGTCTTGAGACTAATTGCCGTCCAATATTCAGAGTGATGGATATGTTGCGGTTTCATAAGTTTACTATTGGCCAGGCTTGGTGTTCCGATTATGGCAATCCCGATGAAGAAAAGCATTTCACAAATGTCTTGAAGTGAGTGTTCCTCTACTCAACAAATTAATAACGGAAAACCCGACAGATACTCGCCTTTGCACAACATTCCGAACGCGTGCAACCGCTTCCCGGCCACTCTGCTGTTGACGGGCGATCACGATGACCGAGTGGTTCCATTGCATTCACTTAAATTCATTGCCGAATTGCAACATAAGTTGAGTGAATCCAATCCGAATACACCTTTGTTGATCAGAGTAGACACGAAGGCCGGTCACGGAGCCGGCAAACCTACTGCCAAATTGGTTAGTCTCCATTTTCTTTCTCTCCAATTCAAGACTAAAGCATTTGTTTACAGATTGAAGAGTTGACAGACATTTACTGTTTCACCATCAACTCTTCGGGCATCCAATACAACGATTGATCCAATTTGCGATATCTTCGAAAATATTTTTTATTTAAAATTAATTTAATTCAAATGCAATTAATTTTCTCGCAATTTGTCAGTCGAGGGATATATTTCGCAAATGAGAGACAAATGTTTTATTGGGAATTATGATCTCAAATAGTGTCGACTCTAACCTGAATAGACATGCAATTAATGATAGCGATTAATTGGTGCTATTAGGGAAGAAGGGCTTAAGAACAAGGCTAAACCTATGCATTATATTCCTTTTTTACTATTTCACTATCTATAAACCATAATTGTTCCCGTTGTCCATCAATGGTCACTCATATGGCATGTTCTTCCTCTTCCACAGAATTACCAAGACCAAAAATAATCCAATAGTTTGTTGATAAAACTCCAAACTCTTGGCAAAACTCAATTTTGAGCCGAATTTTTAAATCACAACTGAAGACACAGTTTGACAAACCATGGAATCGATGAACTCGAAGCTGTTGTATCTGCCATTGAGAGAACTCCAGATCTATTTGACAAACCTAGAGATGGAGAACGAGAAACTCAAGTCCGAGTTGACCACATTCTCGCGGTTCAATTGCATACTGGAGAACATCCGCCGGTCGAGCAATAAGGGCTTTGAGGCCATGCAAGTGATGGACCGGAACAAGTCGTGTCCGTGCAATGAGCACATGAACGGACAGCTGAGGCGAGTGGCACAGGAGTCCGACATCGAGCTGAGGGTCTGGCACGAACAGTACGAGAAACTGGTGCTCAAGACCAAACAAGACTTCATGGTCAACTACGAAGAGGACAACCGGTCGGCCAGTCTGTCGCCCCGAAGCTCACATTCGCCTCTTCAGGACAATCATAGTGTTGAGTCAGAACCAGAGACCACTTCATCATTGAGCTCAAGCAGCACAAGCGAAACCAATTATAGGAACCGCTCTCCGGTAATCAGCTCAAGAACTGGTTCGATCAGTCTGGACAACGATTCCGGCTACCGATCCAACAGTTTCAGCGATAACTCCAATTCACACCCGATTAAGGAAACCATTAAACGAAATCGTGTCAACGACGAGGCAGTCATTCGGTACATCTCAAGAAGCCCTGAGACCGACGACTCGGCAGAAGCCGCCCGATCGACACCTGTCGTCGTATATGACTCGAAAAAAGAGACCAAACTTCAGTGCGATTGGCCAAACTGTAACCGAGTCTTCACCAACGACGACATACTGACCCATCACAGGCGAAACCACATCCGAAAGTCCATCTACTCGTGTGAGTACTGCAGCACAAGACTGTTGAGCAAAGAAGAGCTCGACAATCACATGAAGACACATCAGGTCAAGAATGAACAGTCGGACAACGAGGGAGAAGCCGAGCTCATTGTCGACGAAGATGACGATGTGATGAGAGTCGACTGCGAAGTCATATCGGACAGCACTACAGAAGCGGTCAATCTGACCAATAAAGGCGTGAGTTCGCCGACTCGTGCCATCGCTGGCCATATCGTACCGCCATTGAACCCACTGAACGAGATCCAATTCACCACTAACAAATTGGACAAGAACCCACTCACTTTCCAGTCAGCGTTGTTCGAGAGACTGTCGGCACCAGTTCACAAGACATCGCCGACGCCACCGGCCATCGCCAGTCACCCGATGCCATCGGTGGTCGAGAACATGAAACTTAGCCCTCAGATGCGAACCGACGAGTACAAGCGGACCCGATACTCAGGTGTCGGCCGCTACAGGTGTCCGTGGCCAGACTGCGGCTACACACCGCACTTCTTGCGCGACCTCAGACGACATATGTTCAAACATACGGGCGATAAGAAACACAAATGCGATTATCCCGGATGTGACTTCGTCTCGGTATGGAAGACGTCTCTACTCCAACACCAGAGGAAAAAGCATTTTGTTGTCAATGGTCTCAATGGTGTCAATGGTATCGCTGCCAACGAATCGCTGTATAATAAGATTTCGGTCTAATTTTCTGATGAAAAAGAATTCATTTCACATATATTTT